>QOKR01000980.1:0-16953 GCA_016880985.1 Phytophthora idaei
AGTGAGCAACATCATGCCGGCGGCACATATGTCGGGGCGTGTTGGGAGTGTGGTTTCATTTATCATGGAGGGGAATCGGGGGGGGGGGGAGGGGGGGGAAGGGGGGGAGGGGGGGGGGGGCATGCAACAGGCAGTTGGTCACGTCGTCGTACCCGTTGTGCTTTCGTGCCTGCTGTGCATTCTTCTCGCGGTGGATTGTTGAATTAAGTACAAGGACGACGGCATGGTGACATAGACGTTAGTGGCGTGCAATAGCGCTTGCTGATACGAATATAATATTTTCTTTTATTCCAGTAACAGGTAGCAGTGATGCCGCATTTTACGGGAATACGGACATGATGTTTCTCTATTTCGTTTTGCTGTTACAGTGTATGTTACGTTTATACTAAGTAAGTCCACAATGAAGAAACATAATGCAAATGTGTACCAGCTACGGAGATAACGATCAAGGAATGCTATCTGGGAAGTCGGTGTTACGGGTGGTTGGGGACACAGTTGTTGTGCTGACATCGGTATTCGAACATCGATAGGTTTCTGTCGCTGTAGCGGAACGTTCTCTCGCAGTGGAGGAATGTCTGCTTTGGCGAATATACCTAATTGGGACGTGTTCGTCCACTCCATCTCGAATAGACCGCAATTTGGGCTGCATGAATGATTGATTGATAAATCTGCTTTCGTTCCCGAATCGATGAAGATGTCCGTTGGACTATTCCAGGTGGTCTGCGCTCTCAACTGAACTTGATACCGTCTGTCAAGACGGCGCACAGCATCGGAGCGAAAAAGAACTTCGCCGACGTATTCAGTAGCGAAGGTGTGTTTTGGAATCATTGCATTGCAGACGACACCAAGGCCGACACTGGTATCGCTCAAGTCGAGGTGAAATTGCTGGACCACGCAGTTGCCGCACCCCAGTCCTACGGAGCAGTTTGAGGTGTCACAAACAATGTCTTTGTTGGCGTTGATGCATGCGCTCGTTTCTCGTGTGTCCCCGTCGGGGATGCAACGATCCCCCTTGCAGTCGCACACGTAGCGGACGCTTGGGTATGGCCTGGAAACTGAAAACGGATGAGCTGCAGAGAACGCGTTGTTGTTGATGTAGGAGACTTGGCGTGGCCATTGCAATGGTTCGATGAATGCGTGGTCGTCTCCTATTATGGGAAACGTAGTAGCGGTTGGTGGGCGGCCTGGTACGGGGTAGTTTTGCAGCATGGCAATAGATGCGGTAGGGTTCGATGGTCCCCGTTGTTGGTGCGGGGTAGTAGTGGCGAAGGTATGTGCTGACTGACGGTTGCGCCGGTGAAGCAGCACGAACAGACGAAGCCATGATTGCTGCGCTTTCGTCAATTGCTGATTCGCCGGAGTGTCTGTGCTGGTTTCCAATTCATCGCGCACGGGCACATTGCGAGGTGTAGCCCTGACATAATTTTTGCGTGGTGGCAAGTGGCTGGCAGCAAGGATTGTGTTTAGTGATCGACGCTGGAAAATGTGGAGTGAGCACTACAAATGGTTTTCGCAGATGACTAGCAACATTGTTTCGACGGGATACAACAGATTAAGAGGAAGAGGAAGGAATGGATCGTGTTGTTACTTTACTCCGAATTTTTAAGCCAGTACTCCTGTGGTTATGGCGCAAAATAAATGATTTGAGCGTTTATGTACGGGACAGAATTCCGGTAAAGGTCCGTTCGCGAAACGGTCGAATGGGCATAGGCATTGTTGAATTAGGCACGACCTTCCGCTGGAAATATGGAAGGCATGTCCCATTTGTAAAGAAACACGGACATGTCGTTTTATACGGGAAAATGGATATACCGTTTGCGTTGAAAAAGAACCGGTATTGTACCCCGAATTGCGTCTGCCGGCAAGAACGGCAGACTAAACGGAAGCCGGCCAATGCAGTTCCGTATGGGTGCCTACACCACGGCGGAATGACGGTGCGTTGGAGTATAGAAGCAATGTGTTTGAATGCTATCGTTCAGAGGTATGAATAAAAACAGAGCTATTTGTTGTGGCACCTTGATGTTGCTTTGATTGAATCAGAAACGTCGAGTATTGACTGTGCCTTTGTTTGGATCGAAAAACCCGGCTTCGTGTATGCTACTGAAGTAGTTTTATAAAGGACCACCCGCGGGAAAAGTGGAGGAAGGTTAGAGTGGATGAAACAGGCAAGTACCTTTATAAAGAAAAACGGACATGTCGATTTGCACTGGAAAGAACCGGTGGTGTACGTGGAAATACTTCTGGCGGTAAGAACGGCAGTCAAAACGAAAGCCAGCCAATACAGTTTTGTTAGGGCCAACATCGTCAAAGTGCTTCCTGAGCACTCGGCATTCATGCAAAAAAAGTGTAGAGTTATCATTCACAAACCTTTCATAGAATTCAGAAATCGGGCGCTGTGATGTCGTTTTTCACGGGACAGCAATGACATGTATGTCTTTTTTTCCTGGGAAACAACCATGTCATTTTTCACGGGACAAGCAAATACGTCGTTTTCACTGAAAGAAGAAAAAACACTTTTCGTTTTACATGGGAAAACGACCATATCGTGTTTTTTTTACGGAAAACAACCATGATGTTTATCTCTCGGGAAAACCGCTATGTCGTTTTTGCCTAGAAAACGACCAAAATAGCCAGGGTCTGGCTATTTTCTGTAGTAATTCATACGAAAGCTCTTTCAATCTAATGTCGATTCTCAGGTGGGAGCAGACACGTCGTTTCTCACTTGAGAACAGCCACGTTGTGGAAAAAAAACTGCACACAAATCGCAAAATATCTGTAACGGTTTTGTCCTTTTTACTTGCGCTATCGGTGCATATCAATCGCATGATGTACCCAACAACAATAGACAATCGGCCCAGTGCGCTATATCTGAGACGTTTATAAAATGAGATGCAAGCCCGACTTTAATAGTCGGAGGGTTTCCTTACACAAGACATGTACATTTTTACTTTTTGCTTTAACCACACAATTTGATATATATACACCTCAACTGTCGCAAAACTTCCTGGAAAATCTATTTTGATTGAAGTGCTACCACCGTTAACCCTAGAATTTGATGTGGCTTCTCACTTTCCATTTTTTAAGATGCAGCAGAACGAGCGCCTCAGCCGCCAAGGCTACGTGGTTCTCGGTGCGGCGTTGTCTAGCGACATCGTAGCATACCCAGATCGAGAACTCGTCGCTGCTGCGCGCAACAATCGCCTGAGGTTTCACGACCTTTTTGTCTCTACCAATGTGATGGATCGCTATCACCGCCAAGCTGCCTTTCCTGACGAAGTCGCGGATCATCTTACCGAGACTCTACGGCCTATTTTCGGTACCTATTCTCAGGCAGCCGAACCCACAGCTTGAAAGGTTATCCAGTCGTTACCGAACTGACCAAGCTCCCCACAGAGATTTTCCTGTCCACATGGAGGACGGTTTCAACTACTGGGACTACGCCCGCCAACCAGGATCGATGTTTTTGGCTGTGCAGGATCGGACCGTGATTCGAGGACATGGGTGGAATCGCCTCACTGCAGATCTCGGGGAGCAACAAAACATTACCCTCGATAGAGGGGACATTCTTTTATTTCGAAGTTATTTTATGCATGCTGGTGTTGGCTATAATGAGATGCACTTCAGGGTCTTTTGCTACCTAGCACCACCTGGCTACGAGCGTCTAGATAATACGACCACGATCGTCGTTTTGCTGGATCCCGACGAAGTTCGCTTATCTCCCAACCTGTGTCCGGTTTGCCTGTGCGAGTACACGTCTCGTAGTGGCATGTTGGTTGTACCATAACTTATAACGGAGCGCGGACAGAGCTCACTCACAAACAACATGTTGGGTTAAAGGAAACTTTCGGACTGACGACAGTGCACCGAGTGCAGACTCGGCTGCCTTTCTGCCATCACTCTGCTAACTAATATCAAAAGACGACTTCAACTTCTTCTCGTCGTCACAAAACACCGTGCGGTTCCCAACACGCCCTCCTCCGAAGTGAATCTGTCACTGAGGAAGACGCTTCTTAGTCAAACCGGTCATGGCACTTAATGTCTCGAGTCTGTCATTGGACAGGGCCTCCTTCATGATGTCGGAAGGATTGACCTCGGTCTTGACCTTCCACAAATCCACGGTTCTGTTTGCCACTTGGGCTCTCACGTAGTGCCAACGCAGCTCTATGTGTCGCGTCCTGCGACTGTAAGTCGGATTCGTCGCCATGACGAAAATGGTTTGGTTGTCGATTCCCATCCGGAAACTAGTCTCCAACTCTGCTGCCTGCGAACTTCGAGATGCTGGTGTTCCTACGCGCAAACCGCGAGCTTTGGAACTTCACCACTCTCTTGGGTTACGACGACACAGATGCACAGGTCGCAGAGTAGATCTCAGTCTGGCATGCTCCATCACGATAGCTGTTATAATTAATATAACAAAATCCTGAGCCCCATATAAAGTATGGAAGGTTTATTGGTGTGCAGTCCAAAACCTATATCCGCTGGTGGACTATCTATTGCCGTCGCCGGCTCATTTGGATTGGCGGGGGACCCTAGCCAAGAACATAAGTCCTAGTGATAGCCACCAGCTTCTCAACAGGTGTGGGATTCGAACCCTCGCGTAGTGGATTGGTAGGGTCGTTCCCAACCCACTACACTGTTCTGACCCTAACAATTTAAAGCAAATTGTGCAATTATTATTATTGCAATCACGTATTATTTTGTTTTGGAAACCAGTTCAATTTTATATTTTATTTTCGGACTTCTGACTGGAGGTCGAGCACTCTGGTGGGCATAGTGAGGAGTTGCTCGACGAAGCGAATGTTGTGGAGTCTACATTACGTGAAGTGAAGCTTTGCGATCAAGAAACCGTGGAATTTGCAGTAAAAGGCAATGTTGACCGCAAATATTTCTGCTTGCTGCATACGAGGAGTACAGTGCACTGCTGTTCTGAGAGCATTTGCATTCTGAACTCCAACTTTATCGATAGTGGAGCTACTATGGACGGAGTCAACCCTGAATTTTGCACCGCAAATAAATTGTGGGATAGCGTTGTCGATCACCGTGAACTTATGGAAATCACTTTGGCAGCGAAGTAGACGTTGACTGTTCCGACTAAAACCGTTAGGCTCACGTTGTATATGGAAATTTCGAGCCCTATGTGAATGATGTCTTGGTCATTGACGATCCTGAGAACCAGGATCTGTTAGGGATGCCGTGGCTAAAAGCCAATAACCCTGACATCGATTGGGTTCAAGAGCGTGTCGGTCCACGAGTGATGCCGGATGACCACGCAGCAGGGCCCAAGTCCAAAAAGAAAACGAAACAAGCAAACAAAACGTGAAGACGCCTCATAAGCCTACGCGACCGGTGGTGAAGGTTGGTGGCGAGCGACACCCAGTCTCTCAGAGGCACCGAAAAACTGAGGTTGGTGATCTTTCACTTGTGGATATTATTCGGTCCAGACCGGGACGACGAAGTACATAAGTGGTAAGCAATTTCGACAAATGTTGAAGAAGTCGAACAATATTGAGTGCATTTTCGTGATCCGACCGAAAACTGAAAAAGAGAGTGGCGATGAATCTCAACAATTGGTGGATATTGAAGCCTATAGGGACCATCCTGCATACCCAGTGCTGCTGAAACATAAATTAGTATTCCAGCAGAAATTTCCCTCGTGTTTGCCTTCTCTGGAACATGGTGAGCATGAGATTGACGTGGATACGAAAGAAGCCATCTTTCGACGTCAGTGGCGACAATCCCCGGCACAAGAAAAGGTGATCGTGGACTGGGTAGCTGAAATGCTAGCTGTAGGACTAATTCGACCCTCGACTTCGCCGCACGGTGCGCCCACTTTCTGCGTTAAGAAACCAGTTTGGTGGCGCATTGTACACGATTACCGTGCACTCAATACCCACACTATTCGAAGAACGATACCGATGCCTAGGAAAGACAAGATTATTGACAAAATGCAAGGTGGCTATTGGTTTCCTGCATGGACTTCCTCAGTGGATATTATCAATTTCGAGAGCGAGAGTCTGATGTGCCTTTTACGGCATTTCAAGCTCCAGATGGAGCTTACGAGTACTTAGTGCTTCCGATGGGACTTTCTAATGCTCCTGCAACTTTCAACGTTGGAGTTCGTCGTGTTTTGGCAGATTTGAGTGATATTTGTCAATCCTATTTTGACGACATCTACATCTGCACTAAATTGACAAACCTTGATGAACATTTGGAGGCGCTGGACCGAGGGCTTACTCGTCGTGAAGAACATCGCTTTTTCGTCAAGCTGAGCAAGTGTGTGTATCGTGTGGACGAGATACCGTGCTTGAGTGACTATTTGGGTAGAAATGGAGTGCGAATTGACCCTTCGAAGGTCAAGCAAGGTCTTGCAAGACTGGCCAACTCCGCGTACTCGGAGCGAACTGCAGTCGCTCTTGGGTACCGCGGTCTATGTCCAGAGGTTTTGCCCAGACTTTGCATCCGATGCTGGACCTCTCTTCGACATGCTCAAAGGTCCTGCCAAACGAAATCTTAATTGGAGCGACAAGTTGCGAACAAACTTCCTATCCATTAAGAAGAAAATATCGGCTACTCCAGTACTGGCAATTCCAGATTTTAACAAACCTTTCGGATTGGGGATGGATGCAAGCGACCACGCAGTTGGCGGTATCCTCTTTCAGGAAGAGGTCAGGGATGACGAAATTGTGGAACGACCGATAGCTTTTGGTGGCAGGAAGTATAAAAACGCCGAGAAAAACTACACTATTGGCGAGAAAGATTTATTGGCCATTCTTTTAGGGCTTCGATTATGGAGAGTGTACCTGCTGGATAAACCTTTCGTAGTGGAGACAGATCATCGCTCGCTAGAAACAATTTTTACGCAGAAAACAATCTCGCATCGTGTAAGCTCGTTGGTACGATGAGCTCAGTCAGTACCAGATCACCTTCCGCAACATACAAGGCGAGACGAACACGGTTGCGGATGGGATATCTCGTCGACCAGACTTTATGCAAGATGCAGGTGTTACTCTTGCGTCCATCACGACTCGGAAACAAGTTCGTGAGCTCATCTAACACGGTCTGATAAATCTGGTGAAGGAAGCAACTGAGCGATACGTTGAGTACTCGTTCACGGCAGCCTTAGAACTTCAATTTCGAGCAACAACACCTCCTGAGAAGCCACCGGTACGACACTTTGAGGGCTGCAGCTGGAAAAACAAGCGGATATTTTACCAAGCACCTAGTGATGAGCGACCCAGGTTAGTTTTACCGAATATTCCGGAAATAATCGATGGTCTGCTGTATGAATTTCATGACGCCAAGTGTTATGGTCATCCTAGGGTGGAACGAACGCTGCGCCTGGTGGAGAAAGATTACTATTGGCGATACCTGGAGCGATCGGTTTGTGCTTATATTCGATCATGCGAAGTCTGTCAAAGAACCAAAGCCAGAAATACGAAACCTCCGGGATTGCTACGCTCACATCCGATTCCAACTACAAGGTGGACGTGCCTTGCAACGGATTTCATTGTGGCACTTTCAGAAACAAAAGCAGGGTTTGATTCGATAATGGTGGTGATCGACCGCTTAACAAAGCGTGCACACTTTTTGCCTACCACAACCATTGCGACAGCACTGGAGGCTGCTAAATTGTATCGGGATCGAGTGTTTGTGCTACATGGGTTGCCTGAGGAGATATTATCAGACCGAGATTCGAAGTTTACGCCGGCTGTATGGATGAAACTGTTGTGAGATACTCGTCAAAAGTTGACAACGGCCTTTCGACAACAGTCAAATGGTGTGACTGAACGTGTAAATCAGACAATTGAAAACTATCTACGGGCATTCAGCAATATCAACAGTGATGACTGGGATGAGTTACCGGGCTTAGCATAGATTGTTTATAATTCGCGGTACCAAGCGTCCATTAGCATGTCACCGTTTGAAGCAGACTTGGGTCATCTGCCTGTGACGCCTGCTCGATGGCAATTGCCACAACAAAACAACGCATCAGCTGGTGGCGCAGCACAGACACTCAGTGAAGAGTTTGTGGAGTGTCAAAAGGATGTGTTAGCGAAAGCACGGCGAGTGTTGCTAGCATCGCAAGATCGAATGAGCCACTACTATGATAAGAACCGACCTACTCAGCAGTTTGAGATCGGAGATCGTGTGTTACTCTTGACAGCCAACATGGCTACATTTCACGCTGGCACTACTAAACGGAAACGGAAACTGGGACCAAGATGGATTGGGCCGTAGGCAATAGCGGAGCAGATTGGTCACGATTACTAGCTACCAACCAGCGTTAGATTTCATCCAGTGTTCCACACTTCGATGCTCGAGCCATACATACTGAGTGATCATCCTGAGCAGACTTTTTTAAAGTTCAACTGCCTGATGGAAGTGAAGGAGAACGACATCGTTGGCTTTCGTCGTCGCAAAGGAAAACCTGAGTACAAAGCGAAGTGGCGGGGTCAATCGGACCTAACATGGGAACCCCTGAAAAACCTGCAGTATGTTTTGGACCTGGTCCATAGCTATCACCAACAGACGAAGTCAACGAAGAAAACCACAAGGAAAAGGCAAAATAGCGAGGACTCCTTCCGAGAGAGGGCATGTCACGAGTTCATTTTCGTCATGAAGGAGTTGATCAACAGGTCCGTCGATTATGCAGACACCACCAACATGGATACACACCCATGGCAAGTGCCCCAAAGCAAGCATCCACAACATGGAATTATAGGAGAACGACTCATGCCAACCCTTTATATTAGTTTTATTGGACTTTAGTATTGAGAGACAGTAAGGAGTGAGAAAGGGGGTAGTTGAAGCGCTGGTGTAGCGACTTCTCTCGTTCGGGAATTAAACACAAAGGACTCAAGTGAGTTTCTTCCATTTTATTGCTTTGGCCGAGCGGTTTCGTGTTGGCTCTCCACGACCTCGACAAACAGAGCGACCAACTACATGCCTACTCTGCAAGTGCTACCAAATCGCACTTAAGCGTGAGCTCACCTAAAGTTGTGACAACACTGTACTATATTTATAATCATTGAATGTCTTCCATTATCTTAGGCTTGTTGATCCCCCTGTGGCCTGTAATGAACGCTTCGTTCTCAATCAAAACGTTGGTGGAGGCTATAAAAACCTCCTGCATTTTTCTAATTATTAATTTTTTTCGGGATCCCTGCCGCAACCGCAGAATATCGTTTGTACTGTATCTACACCACTTTTGGCAGACCGCCACGCTCTGATTTCTGCACACTACGAAGCCATCTCTGGCTATCTTAGTCTTGCGGCCTCCCCTGCTGCTGTGATGTAGCGGAGCGTGCAGGCAATATCCGCCTTACGGCTGGCCGCATCACCATCGACAGCCACCTAGTTCAACTCCTAGTTTTCTAGAGCGAAGTATTCCGATAAATGCATTTTTCTAGACGCAAAAGTGGCTAGCTGTAACATTATTTCTGGAAATGACTAGTTGAAAATTATAAAGTGACTTATCGAAATGTGTATGACGTTGCTGATAGCCAGATGATGGAAATCTTGAATGCTCTTGGCTGCTAAAACTAAACGAAAACTGAATTCGCTATGTCTACCGAAGCACATCGCAGTGTGCAGCGCCATTGGATTACTCCTTGGTTAGATCTGAATTAACCATCCGAGCCCATACACCGCCTAGAGAAAAAAAAATGTGAACTAAAGATTTTCTGTGAATTTGTGCACAATGATCACTGTGAATTCATTTTGCCATCCCAGTTAAGAAACGTTTTTACGTCTTGGCAAATGTTTCTTGTGTCTTGTCATTCTCTTTTAAACACCTGATTACGTGCTGCGTTGTGCTTGAGACGAATTGTGCATTCGCTACGCAACTGCAAGCGTGGGCCTCAAGTCTGCGCCACCGGTTCGATGCTGGTCCAAATGGCTCCCATCGAGTCAAGCTCGTTACCGCTGTATCCGACGAAACTGCCCAACCGGTATCCCTCTGGCGCGCTGTCCTTGTCCCATCGACCGCTGGAGTTCCGTTATTCCCCCAACTAATACAATATTAAAATATTAGTTGGGGAATACTGGTTGTGCGAAGCTAGACGTAAAATAATGCATGTTATATTCATGTTGCTAGCGCAAAAAAGACTGTCTCGAACTGGTGCTTAGCATCGTGTCTCGCGAGTCGAAGATCAGGCACCACATCGGGTCCAGCAGCAGGACCTTGTAGATTCTTCGAGACGAAGTCTGTACGACCTGCCACTTTGCATTGCGAACAGCAAGAAGATCGGCACGAGAAATCTACACGATACTGCTGCTCAGCCGACCTCAAAGTCGCAAACTAAGGTTTGTGGGAGATTAGCACACTGGTCATGGTGCGTATATGTACTCTTAATCTGGGTCTCAAGCAGTGATTTACGTAGCGTAGTGATGATAAGCATCCCCTCGACTGAAACCTTTTCTTTTTTAATTTGTACTTCCTTCGTTTATTTTTATTTTTCCAACAAAATTCCAGTATACCCATAGCTATAGTACACGTCAGTGGGCGTAAGAAGCATTGCAACCATCCTTTTGAGGCTGTAATTTAGTATGCCACTCAAGTAAACACAGAATACCAGTAGTACATCCGTGGTGCTGGCAACCGAACAAAACAGAAGCAAGCTACAGTGTCTACGGTAATTAATCACACTCACATTAATTTATGTGAGGATAGGAAAACCTGGATAAACATATATATTGGGTTTTTTAAAGGGTGGCTGAGAGTCAATTTTTAGCCAATTGCAAGCGTTCCGCACGCTAATCAGATTCACCGGATAAAATTGGGGTGTGGTGTTCATTTTGAGTCAAACGCTGTTGTTTCGAAAACATACCCTAGATGTCATTTTTTGCGAACATACACTAATTACCGTAAGGTAAGCTGCCAGTTTAGTAGAGATACGAATACTTTGACTGTAGAATGCAATATCTCTAAAAGTACTTATCCGCGTGTAAAAACACAGCTACGTAGGAAAAGCTCGCGATTTGATCTATTTCGCCACGTTGTATGCCGCTGATTTGGTCGGCGGACGCCTCAGGATAGCTTGCTAAAATGACAAGTATTTATTGCGGCCCGAATCGGTTTAGTAGATATTTTATGTTGGATTTTGTATTGGAAAAGCGGATGCTGCATTTTGTATTTATACCCAATCAAATGCGATTATGAGCTTTTTCGCAATTCTGATTGGTTCTACTAAACTGGTACGCTCTACTAAACTGGCAGCTTACCTTAGGCACTGTACTGCTTTTTTGGAAATTCCTCTGTCCGTCTCGGTTTATATCCATTTTTTGTGTAGGATCGGATCGTCCATTTCGATTTGTTTCGTGCGTGTCGGGTACGAAATACTACAGTACTGATATTGTGGCTTTCATCGATTTTGCCGCCCGATTTGCCATCTTATCTCGGAGGGCGATATAAATAAAACGGGTCCGATTTATCTATATCTTATCAGATTTAGGAACTTAAAGGTCAGAGGGACGTCATTCAGTTGACCACACCTTCAATGCCTAAGGACGAGTTAAGCCTTGATGCCGTTGGAGCATCACTACCTGCTACATATTTACAAACAGCTTTGCTATTGCCAAATGAAATGCATGTGTGATCACCTACGGCCGCTAGGATTTATCATGGTAAGTATAATGGCTCTTTGGATACGCTGTCAGATATGTATTTTGGGTGGTCACTTTTGCCGAAGTAAACCGGCAATTATGACCTGAGCCTCACAACTGTGAGCTTCCAGCGTCAAATCTGGCCCGAACTAGCTAGATTCCCTCAACCCTACTTGCTAGATCGGAGGAGTTCAGCAAATCGTGTCCGATATATCGGATCTCGGACAATCCGTTTTGCCAAAATGGATGAAAATCACAATACATGTATAAATATTAATAGTACCCACATTTATTTTGACTGGGCTGCTTGCATCGATTCGAGTAAAAGATTTTACCTAAGCATTGCTTTTTGTGTGCTCTATGTTGGGATTGTGCAAATGCTGCCCTACAACAGTAAATGCAAAAAGCGAATATATGGCCTCATTGTTAGTCCTCACGCCTACAGCTTCGGCTGGAGGTATTAATGGGGATGGACATTGACCGTATTTCAACGGGAATGGGTATTTCCACCACGTGGTGGAGATACATGGCTATCCGGAAGTATTTTAATAGTACTGGAGCGGGGTGCCCGCGAAGCAGACCCGCTTGGTATTTGCGCAGGCGGTCCAGCGACGAGCCCCCAGCGAACGGACCCGTCGCACTCTCCAGTACATTTTTTTCTATGGGGTGCAAATACTATTTTATTTTAAATTGAAAATAGTATTTGAAGCTTACTTAACAACATCCATTATTGTGAATTCTGGCCGGTTCCAACCGCATGGGTTGAAATGCCAAATACAATTCTCAAGTAATTTGGCAATACCAAACCCTGTGGTGCCGCTTGGCTTCTAAGTACGAATTCGGACTTAATTTGACATTATTTCGCACTTAGACAGGCCTTTAATCGATTTCGCGTCCGTCGATTCATATCACCCGGCCACGGAAATATCGAATACTTGAAGGTGAACGCACAATACTTCCGGGAAGCTATTGTACTGGCGAGATGAAATGATACACCAACTTTGGAAGCCAATAGCGAATCATCTAGTTGGTAAATTTTCAAAAGAAAGACAGCGTTAGAAAGCTCTGTATTTGCTCATTAAAGTAAGCATTTCCACTGCACGCATAAGTATTTTTTGGCCGAGGCTCAGCAACGGCTGGATCCCCTGAGACGAGCTGTGCGCGAGCGTGTTGCCAAGTCGTTGGCGATTTCGGAGAGCATGGTTGCGCGTGTGCTGGCTGCCTACAACGTACACGGCGAGGAAGCATTTGCGGTGCCCGCGGATGCCCACCAAGGTCGGAGGTTTATTACGCAAATCATAAATGACCGTAATATATCGCGTAAACCAGCCATGTCCAAGATCATATGTTCTGAGCTAAAAACTCTGAAAGGTGAGACCATTCCATGCGAGAGGAACTTGTGCGGATGGAAGTTTCTTACATCAGAGGATGTAAGCGCGACCCGAGGGTCGACTCCAAGGTAAACGTGGTATTTAGAAATGCATACTTGGAAAAGAAGCTGGCAATCCTCTCTGCGCGTTTGGTACCAAAGTTAACTGAGACGAAAGTTACTGCAACGTAAATCACGTTGCAGGAGGTGCGTACGTTGAACAGCAGCCCCCATCGGAGATAGCTCAAGCGCCTACTATGGAAGAGCTGCAGGATCTTGCCGGCGAGGCCACCAACAAGGTCCATTGCAGTAACATCGTGGGCGAGATGGATACCAGCGCTCAGTTCGAGGGGTACGAGATTGCCATATAAGAATACAATGTTAGAGGTTATTTACTATCGGTTTCGTATTCAATTGTGAAGGTTGGGTATTTTACCGTAAAGGCCCAACAGGAAACAGCTGGGTGGTACATAGCCCCTTATGTTTTGCGCCTATGTGGAAGAAGTTTTTTGTTTAACAGGCAATCCCGCTAAGAGGAGAGGGAAAACGGATCAAAACGGTGAAAGCTAGAAAAATAACTAATTGCGGTCGTTACCTTTGTATCAAGAAAATGCTACCACTAGATAGCTTTTTGTCTTAAACGCCATGCTATGCCACTCGTGCTGAGGCAAACGCTCTTCATCGCCCAACGTACCGACGGCAACGACGCAGCTTGACTGAGCTTGACTGGGCCATGGGAAAGCGTTTTCAGCATTTTGGAAAATATTTGAGAGTGGTACATACAAATATACCTCTTGGCAAGAGAGGCTCTTGCCCATCCACCTTCCAATCACCTGCCGACTTGTGCTCCAGCTGGAGCTCCAGCTTCTCGAATGAGCGAACAAGCCGTGCTTCACAGCTACCGACACGCCGTCGCAGTCACAGCCGCAGCGCGAGCACTCCCCGCAACCGTCAACGGGGCAGCGCGGCCGCTTGCACTTGCACGTTATCGTAGGGAGCCCCGCTCCGCCACCCCCACGCCCGACGAAAGCCGCGTGATCTCCCATTCGAATTTTGAACTGTGCGGTGGTCCGGGAATGTGGACCTCGGATGTGGACCTAGCTCATGGTACCACTGGTACCATGAGCACCAGGTACCACCATATCAAATGTCTAAAATCGCGGATTTCTCTACGAAAGCGTTGAACAGCACTACTATCAGAGCCTCTACCAATGCACAGCGCAGTGCTTCATGCACCACAGCCTGCTGCAATGTAACAGGAGTACTGCTAGATGTCAAACGATAGCCTTACTGTGCAAAAAGGACATATCCATTCGACTGTTTCCGCAACTTGTGTTTTTCTGTGTTTCCCTCGATCGCTCCCTCATCTTAGCGGGATTGCCTGTTAAATATACTTTGTCACAGCCATTGCTATGCTGGTCTTGCTGTCGGCGTGGGTTCATTTTTGGTAACGTTACACTGCTTAATTTGAAGTTGGTGTATCATTTCATCTCGCCAGCACAATATGTTGTTCCCGTGGGATTATCAATTCCCATTTCAACGTGTCCGTCTCGTTTTTTATTCATTTTTTGCATAGGATCGGATCGTCCATTTCGATTTGTTTCCTGCGGCCTGTTCGCCGTAGCTACGGTGCTTTTACATGTACATATGGCCACCCGTAACTCGGTCAATTTTCAATAGTAAGATATGCCAGAACTTTGATTGGTAGAAATACAGGATTAGTGTAGACCTGCTCTCCATTGTGTGGCCAGCATACAACGATTAGTTCAGGTCGGAAGGCTCGTAACACAATATACCTCACTTTACTACAACTTCCAAAACAATAGAAAAAGTGTAATCGGGTTTTTTAATTACAAATTGGTTTACTAATGCGCATCAAAGCGGATGCTGAAACGCAACCTTCGGGTATAGTGAAGTTCATTCACGAGTTTAATCACGTTGCTACTGTAGTTACTTCGAAGTGGAGTTATTCGATGTATTAATAAATGTTGTTTCATCAACAATTCACCGTAAACTTTAATTGGGCACAGCTGGTACATTTATGATTCCTCGGAGGAACGAGGAACAGAGCATTACCGGTAAGATAAATGTTGGATCTGTCGATACTGTAATCGAGTTGAATCGAGTCTTACAGTTTCAAATCTTTTCTGTGTGCCGATTGACTCCAACCGCACCTTTACCACGAGGATGATATAAGTAGCAAATACCACTTGCTACTTTGCTAAAACGAGGCTTCGAGCATCTGAGGACGCCAGACATGCACGTGTCCACGCTTGATTTCGAGAAATTGTGGACACGTGCACGTCGGTTGTCTTTAGGTCCTCGAAATCTCGAATGTTTTTTTTCCGATTGGCACGCAGACTGTACTGCTTTTATCTGAAATCCAGATGTTGGCGGCGCAATCTTTGTAAGAAATTCAATGATATCCCAAGGGGAGCAGATAGCAGCAGGCACTTGCATCACAGACAATGCTCGGAGCCAGCTACGTGATGGGGAGTATTCCGTTTTGCAGTGTGGTTTGAATCGACATGCAAGCAACGGTGTCAGTCATATGATGGTTTGGATTTCATCGACAAACCAACGAGAGCTAAGATATCAGGGTCGCGTAGAAAGATCACACACTGACACTAGCTCGCGTGAGTTAATTTAAATCTTAATGAGACTCAGTTAATGTGAATCTTACTGAGACTCATATTAACTCGCGCGAGTTGAAAAGGCATATATTAAACCGACGAAAAAGCTTAGTTTAAGCGTTTATATATGCGTGGGTGAGAGTGTTGGAGGCTCCGTTTCGACAGCTCTTAGCAAGGCCAATGTATATCTGAGCTTCTCAGTAAGGTTGCTGCATCTCCAAATCGCTGTTTCTACAGGAAGACCCGAAAGTGCAGAGGACACGCGGAGGACCAACCTGGTCGCCAGGTAAACGCGAAGGCAGCTGTACTTGTACATGTTGGAAGCTTGGACATTGGTGATGGCAGATGAGGTTGGTGGACGTTAATTTGTAACTTTAGACTTGAAGAACAGGTTATGACTTTGAATTTAAAAAAAATACGACTTCGTAGGGCTTCGCTTTTCTGCACTTTGAGTATTTTTTCAGCTCGTCTCGACTTCGCCCGGCTACGATTTTGCCATACCATAAACTTGCCGACATCGGCCGACGCCTGCCGACAAGGCCATGATTGGTCAAAAACAATTTTAAAAAATGATTGGCTTTACAGCCGCACACCACCAAATTGGCTACACCTCCTAAGTGTCCGTCTCTCACGAGAACTGGGCGGAGTCTACTCCATGACATGCAATGCAAATATCTAAAAGGTGACATGCATTGCCATTTGTGGCATACATGTATTGTTTGTGCGGTCCTGTTTTTCACGACTGTTATCCCAGCTGCTAGGCAAACAGGATTGTAGCAGCAAATCACATGCAAAAACGACAATACGCTCGTGAAAACTGGGATGACAGTCATCACGACTATGTAGCGTACAACCAAGTGGTGACTCGCAAATCCTACAACAATTTTTTTGCAGTCATATTTTGCACGACTGTAACAGTCGGTTGTTTTCACAGTTGCTGGGCAATCAATGATGTGTGAATGCAACCTATTGTCGAAACGGCATTACGCTAATGCGCTTCTCACATGTTAGCGCTACTACATCAGAGACATCTAGATAAAGTCACATTACTACATGATTTCATACGCTTTTGGCATGAATGGCTAGCAACAATGTCTGTCTGCGCCAATGCGCTCCCTACTCACTTTTGCTTTTGCGCTCTCTTTAGCCGGCGTTCTGCTAGCGACCGCTTTGCGGGAAAAGTCAGTGTGGGGTAAAAGTTGGGAGTCTTTCGGTGCGTGTCTCTCTCCAGATCCGGCGATTTGCTAGACAAGCAGGACGGAGATGCAACCAAACAATGGCAGAAGGACAAGAGGTGGTCCAATGTGTCAGAATCAGAGTGGTTCTTCGGATCAATACTCGCTCTGC
>QOKR01000981.1:0-16940 GCA_016880985.1 Phytophthora idaei
TCCAGAAGTCGCAGAAGAAGAGCGACTTGAGCGCATCCTGGAGTGACGACTCGACACACTCGAGATCCTGCTTCCGAATCCTTGAGCGATGTACGCCAGGCCACCGGCTCCAAGCGGCATGTGTGCGGACACTCCGTTCCCAAGCGAAATCATCGACTACGACGTCGATCTGCCTCTGGAAGTCGACGGTCCTGGTGTGCCACTCTCGTTCGAAGTCCTAGACGCACTGATCACAGTAGGAGAGCTCACGCTCATGGCCTGAGTGCCCTGACTCGCGTTGTCCGCTGAAGCCTGGCACTGCGGTAAGGATGTCAACGACGGCATCGACAATGCTGACGGAGTGGACGAGCCATCCAGGAGCGGGGGCTGATGCTGAGACCGTTTAGCTTTATGCTCGTTGTCTGCCGATCCACACGGGCTACGTGTCATCCTGAGACCGGTTGCCGGGAACGTCAAGACATACTCACGTCCTAGTAGTCCAACGTCGTAATCGCCCATTAATAGATCACCATCCTTGTCCTCAGTGTGATATTCGAGTCTTGGCAGTTCGACATCCTGGCGTCCAGCGTCTTCCTCAGTCATAGCAGCGACTCGAACTTGGACCCCAGCTGAGAGTTGCTTCAGCGTGAGAAGTTATGCGGTCAGGAAACTCTGGACTTCTGGTACCACAGTGCGTACGAGGGCATGCGGAACGTTGGAGACTCGAGTCTGATGCCATCCAGGGATAACATTCAGGAACTCAAAACCAGCTTCCAGTAGCAGGGTTTACAGGATCGCAACGCACACCAGCGATGTCAGGATACTCGGCGAGATCGACACGACCGTCAGACCGCCAGCCAGAGCGGCTTGCATCCTCCTGGGTGTCAGCAATCCAAGCGTTGTCCTGGCTCTCGAATGATACCCACCAATTCAGGTATTCTGACGTGCTCAACACGGCATTGGTCCACGTTGTCACGTCGGGCTTTGGTTCTGACCAGGCATGCTCGACGATATGCGGGTGCACCATCCTGAGTGTTCCTCCTTCCAGCGACGAACTTCGCGCGCACGTACATCACAGCGTAGTCAGGCCACTCGTGAATGTCACATCCGTTATGACAGCTGGCTCAGCGTCTCCCTCTCTGTCATTCTAGGATAACACTTCAGTATTCGCCCCTTGACTTGACAAACTTGGATTTACGCCAGGATTCGCACCCGCTTCCTTGTTTTCGACGTCAACCTTCACACGCGTAGGAACTTGCTTCATCTTGACAACGAAATCGTCCAACGGCTCCGCTTTATCCAAATGCGCCGACTCTGAAACCAGGCCAATCACCACAGGGGGCTCAACCGCATTGGCGCCTCCCACTGACGCCTGAGTACCGCTCTCGCGGGCGCACTCAGTCTTGACGTGACTTGTCTCCACTCCAGGATTCACGTCCGTCGACTCTTCAACGCTAGGAATGACATCGGCATCCTAGGCTGGTGGCTCGACATGAGTTTGATCTTGGTTCGAAGACACTTTGACATCACCTTCCTGAGCAGCTTTCCTAGTCATCTGACCTTCCCGAACAACGGTGTCCAGGTGTAATGGGGTTACACACAAGTGGCTACACATAGCCACTTGGTTACACGGAGGGTTCTCGAACGTTGGTGTCAGACACACCGACGGTTACACTTTGCAGACCACTGGTCTGTATGCATTTAGACTTCCTATTGGTAGATAAGTATTTATTTCTACCAATTAGATTAGCAGGGTTTTGACAACCATCGGATGGCAGAATACCTTTCATATAGGATATCAGTTTTAGTAGGAAACCCAGTCCAAACATAAATCATAAATAACAGTTCTCATTTTAACACAAAACGGCTTTTAGCTTTTCTTATTTTAGTGAATCTATACTTTCGTCCGAAAGTATAGTTAATCTAAGTTTAAGTAAACTACTCTTCCTCGTACACGTGCGCTAACGTGTAAGCCGAAGTAGCGCACACAGAGTTGGCCTATTACAATTTGTGTCAGCTCATATTTGATTCGACTAACCTCTCGGACGATCCATCACTTTTGACGTAATTAATTCAGCACACGTTGAGTTTCTAAGCCGGTCGAACACATAGCTATGCCTATGTATGTATACCAATATCTATCTATATAGTTAAGAGCATTTTAATTTTACAAAAATAATATTCAGACAGATATAACTGAACCGCATAACTCGAAGCAAAGAGGATTTTTATAACAGTTATAAATCTACGCCGAAGTAATGGTTGGTTCAGTTTTTTTATTCCAGTACTCATTCTCAAGATTTGATTGCCGGTTCTTATTAACTAGCCGTAGATTGTCTTGAGGCTTCCAGGAAACAGGCTCATTACCTATCCAACTGATCAAGTACTTGTACTTCCCATTTTTCATTTTCTTATGGTCTATGATTCGCTTCACTTCGAGAATATCACCTCTATTGATTGCAGCATCTGCCGTTTGAGATTGCATGATTTTGAGATCATTTGGAACTTGCTGAGCGTGTGTCCATTCTTAGAGCGGATTTGAACTCGGTAGCCAACAATTGTATATACAGCTTTGCTCCAGCGCGCGGCCTCTTTATCGAAAGTTTCCTTCTTGAGACGATAAAGAATGTTGCTTCCTATGTCCAACTCGTTGTCGATTTGCCGACTCCCTCTTGATTATGAGCTAACTCAGACTCCATAACTTTACCTTTGGTCTCACTTGGCTTCATCCCAATAGAACGATGAAAGGTGTTGTTGTAATTAGCTATAAGATCAGTGTTTTTTTTTTGCGTGACCCTCTTCGGAGACATTTTTGTGAGTCTCTGCTTCACGGTTCTGTTAAAACGCTCAATTTTTCCCATAGTCCCATGATCATCTGGCTCGTTATTATAGTGCTCAATCTTTTTAGATTGGAAGAACTTTTGAACATCCTGATTCATGAACTCAGTTCCAGTGTCACTCGTTAGAATATCAACCTTATGCAATCGAACAAATATCTTAATAGCAGCCAACGCAGTTGTTGCTTGTTTGGTAGTTAAGAGTTTTGCGTAGCCAATACGCGAGTTGATATTGATAGCAGTAAGAATCGGCTGTTTCCCCCAAAATGAAAGATCCATTTGCTATGAGTTTGGATTGTGAGAGGCAACTTTGAACCCATCAAACTTGTTTTTCTGCTCCTGATATCGCTGAATGTCAGTCTGGCTTGCTTACCAATTCTTGACTATTTTAAGTGTTTACCTTAGGGTTTACCTCCTTCGCCTTCTCGTAGAGAGCTTGAGCTCCAATATACCCAGTTGTGGGGTTGTAGTAGAGTTTCGCCAGGAGATCATACATCACTATATCATATTTAAATAAATAAAAATACTGCTCAATGGGCTTACATATTAAGTGCTGCTGTAGTGATACCATTTTCTAGAATGCGTCTCTTATCGTAGAAATAGTTCAGCGCCGTTTTAGTTTGACTATACGTAATAATAGATTTAGACTCCTTACTGATACGAAACCCCTTGTTATTACCTTGGAGTGTGATTCGGTCCGATAAGAGGCGCGTATTAGAAGATGGTATCACTACAGAAGCGGTCCTTTCTTGATACTGAAAGTCGGCACGATCGAAGTAGAAGTCGATGCAGTCGAAGTAGAACTGGAGTATTTGGAGTTTAGCAAGCTGGTAGATAGCGATCAAGAGGTGAATCGAATTCTTGTTCTTGAGTCGCCGCTTCTTCATAGGGATTTCACAGGGGCCATTGAGCTCCTCAAGCCCGTGGAACGTAAAGTGTTCAAACTTTGCCTCAATCTTCTTGTCATTAGACTCATACCTGATCTCTTTGTGTTTTGACATATCCATAGTTTCCTACCAGCTTCATCATTTCGGCGATCATAGCTTTCGATTTGTCGACGTCCCCCTCGCGTCTAGCATTTGACACAGCTTCCATGAATGGAGCGAATGCTTTGTGAGAACTAGCTTTGATGAAAGAGTATGTCTTAGTGATTTCCATACCATGGACGAGATACCACTTGAATAGTGGAGTATGCACTAGAATATTTTCACCACAATAGCTACCAATAAGCTTACGAGCAGGTGTAGCACGCTGATTGCCGCGCGGTTGATTGTATTCGTACATGTGCGTGCCAATGACTTTCTCGCTTGTGCAATCAATTAACACATTCTTGAAAATTGGCCTCATTTCCGAGAAGTATCCTCTTAAGTGCTCTGGTGTTCGAATATCACATTCAAGAAAGCCAAAGATCTTGTCAGACTGAATGTTATAGACAATACCAGGATAAGCATCAATCGTAGTCAGTCGACCACACGGCATGTCGTTTCCAAGGGCCCACAGATATAGCGCATTGGCATCGTATCCGATGATCTTCTTACAAAGTGTTCCACCTCAAATCTTAGTCTCTTTGCGCTTAGCGTAGCGCTTAAAGATAACTGACGGTCCACCAGCTATGTCTTCCTTCATCTTAGCGTAGATGTCCTTCTCCTCCTTATCAATCGAATAGACGAGTCTATCCGAGTTGAATTTGAGAAGTTTGCTAAATTGGAAACCTTTAAGCGACATGTTCTTGCGGGTTGTGTTGCATTTGATACAGCTAATCAAGACATTGTTATCGATATGACCAAGCATATTGTTAACTCGGTCTGTAGAAGCCGTCTCAGCGGTCAGCAGGCAATAGCAACGCCCACACAGGTATTTCTGCTTCTTAGCTAGATCATTCAAATACTTGATAGTCATGTTGAACTCACGCTTAGCCTCTAAATCCTGAGCTTTGTAGCCACTCATGCGCTTAGCTGGAAAGCTAAATACCATGGCAGGCTTCTTGCTTGGATACTGGAGGTTGTTGAAGCAAGTCTGATACATCACTTTCTCAGATAGTCCAGGTAAAGAAACACCATCAGAAAACATATCAAGGTCGAATTTCTTGAATAGCTCACGCTGAGCCTTGATGGTCTTAATGAATGGTACGACGTCTAAATTATTATACGAAATCAGGAGGTCCTTAATCGACTTCATGTCATAATTGCTCCCAGACAAACTGTACCCGCTTGTAGGCGTCATTTCTGATACTTGTTCCACGGAGCTGGCTATCGAAAGCTGATTTCGGAGGAATAGTAGTTTGGTTGAGAGCGTTGAATGCGGTAATATACTCGTACGGGAAAATCCCCTTTCCAAGACCGCAAACACATCGAATCTTGTCATCTCACTTACAATCACTGAGGTAGGTGCTCAAGTACTTGCTCTAGCTGGTGCCAGCAGGTACATAGTTACTAATGTCGAGCATTTTCATGTCCGACGTCACAATGGATATGTAGCTGGGATTTTTGATGACCGATTTTAATGTTGTCAATACCAATAACGGCGAATAAGCGTTCTTAATCAAGTTGATATCGTAGTGTCCACTATTGAAACCTAGTACTGCGACTTCATCAATCTGCTGCTTGATCTTACCGTAATCGGACCTCTGCTTCCCAAAGCCAATACTGTTGTAAAAGTCGAGAAAACTACCATATCTACCTCCGTCAATCAAGCTGCTCATATCTGACATGGTGTAGCTCTTACCTAGCTCGATCCCTGGGATCTCCATACCCGTCAATCCGTGAGCAGCAATGATTTTCCGCCGAAGGGGTTCATACTTATTGACATTGTATCGTTGAATCTTGACCGCTACATACCCAATGTATCTGAACATATCGGTAAGCAACGCTTTCGGATCGTCACTTACAAAGCAGCGCACCTCCTCAGTTAGGCTATCTGCTACCGATACTGTAACAGGGATATGCTCGTTGGTAAACGTAGTATTCTCTCCATGCTTCACAACTGTCGGTTTGAGAATAGCCTCAAATTCATATACGATGAAATGATCTAGATAATGATCAGCGGCTTTGATGGAATACTTTGTAAGCATCGATTTAATATAGTTTTGAGCCCGGCGGTATATTGTTGGCTCAGCTCTCAATGTTCACCAGCTCACATTTATTCTTCGTGTGGTTACGCAGCTTGTCAGAGCTTACAAGCATCATATCACACTTAGAGCATTGGTACTTGCTTTGGAGCATGTCGACGTTTGTGATGTATAGAGCATGGTCATCGTGAGAGAGAATGTGGATGGCTTCGTAGTCTTCTCCATAGCCAGTCCACCTTTTCCAGTATCCACACCCATCGATTAAAACGTTGATGGATAGCCGGAAACCTTTTTCAAGCTCGTCGAGCTGTAGAAGGTCGACTGGCTTAAAGCTACGGAAGATACCCAACGTATAGCTAATCCCCTTCTAGGAGCAGTAACGCTTGAATACTTCCTTCACCTGAGCCTGAATTCTACGAGGATTTTTCTAACGATCCCGCAATAAGTGTCATGCAGTGGAAGACGCACTTGTTGTTAGTCTTTGGGAAGTTGATTACATGCAGGTTATCATGTATAACCTTAGGGATAACGAGCCTAGGGCATGATTACGATGGTAAATGTAGACCTTAAACCCAGTAATTGCCTTGAGCTTGTAGCCAGAGCTGGGATAGTTCAGCTTGTCCGCTAACTCCATTGACCGAATCTCAGAAATAACCTTCCTGCGAATATCAGCTTTGCTATTGATACCAACCGGGTTCTCAAATACGTTAGTATTGGCGAAGTTGGGATGTCAGTATTGGGTGAAGCTATCATCGGTTTTGCTAATTAGGTCATATCCAAGAGCAATGTTGCTCTTGAAGGCATTCGTTTGACTAGCAAGTACGTTCCCGAGCTTATCGTAGAACTCAGCAGGCTGGATTCCATCTGCTTACCCTTATAGAAACGGTACTTTGGGTCGGTCTTATAATCCGAAGGGATACGCTTCTTCAACTTATCGACGCTGACCTTATATTGTTTAGCTACTAGCTATTGGTTGCTCGGTCGGGGTAGATTGCTAACATAAACCATCTTCCCAGTTTTTCCGCGCACCTTAACTCGGTAGCTGGTACCCCCATTTAATAGCTTGATTTTTTAATCGCTTAAGTCCTTCAAGCTCGTATGCGAACATGTTTGCTATATATGTGTGGCAATAATAATAATCCGATGAACTTGACTTTATATGTGTTGGGTCTTGTGTCAGGATTGACTTTATATCTTAGCCCCGACAAAAATTGTCGAACTTAATTAATTCAGACATACATAGCATATGCCTTGTCGAGGCCTGGGGCCAAAAGAAGTAATTTTTGTCGTTGGTCTTGACCCACCCGAACGTCTTATCACGCACTTTCCGAAGCCAACAGTCGTACTTGATAGCAAAAAGTGAGCTAAATCCCTCTTTGAGGGCTCAGACACAGTGGTACACTCGAAAAGGAACCGAATATATGAGTTATCAACTCCTAAGTGACTCTTAGGCTTTCTCCTCTTATATTTTCCGAAGCTCAGCTTCTCATCGCTAAACGATGCCAAGCCACGCTCTCGACAGTCCTTACAGTCCTTATAACTACCTCGGTATCGGTTTTAGCATCCGAGGTAGACTCTGTAATGCCCACCAAAGAATTTGGCACACTCATAACCAACGAAGTGGTGATTCTGATCTTTATTTATTATTAGGAAGTGCCTCTTGATGGGGGTGTTACAATAGCAACGGTCCACAAAGTTCGGATAGTATGCTGGGCAAGGATAGTTCTGGGTCTTGCATACTTGGGCCCATCTCTTCTTAATCGCATCCCGAAGAGTGGTACTGGCTCGGATCTCCGAGTGCGTCGATTAATATCTTCAGCGTGGTGTTGTCTATGTCTGTCATCAGCTATATCAAGGCTGATTTTTTATCTGCGAAAAAATAATTAAATAATTAGCTAGAGTTCGGTTTCCGTGTTAAGTTCGTATTTTGGCTTTCGCCCTATTCTTCTCGTCGTACCCTTTGTGGTACGCTAAGCGAGCCTCCCGCGTTTTGAGATAGTAGCGACATTACTTGGTAGGCCGAGAAACAGAAGCTGATGTCAATGAGGCGTTCACACACTTTTATTGTACCTCTTCGGGATACGGAATAAGGATTGCAAACTGCTTGATGGTTTTAGGTGTCTTCTTGGTAAACGTTTCGTAGTAGAGTGGCGGAAGCAAAAAGTAAAGGCAATTGCCGCCCTCACCCAGTTTCGCCAGATCATCTGCCGCGCCGCCCCTGATGGCATGCTTCTTTCCCACTGTCATTTGAAATGCACCCTTATTCGGCATCCACGCGTCGATCGAAGCATAATTTGACGTACGTGGCACGTACAGCTGGTTGCTGGTTTGATTTCTTTCCACACGCTCCACTGTTTGCCGACCTATCGGCGACGCAGGAATATCAATATACTGATATGCATCAGCCTCACTATCGGCTCGTTGGCGCTTGGCTTTGTTCCGCCTTTCCATTTCAGGGTAAGACAGCAATTCTCGGTATGCGAAAGACCCGCCCCGCTCCAACAAATCCATCGCATGCGACTCGAAAATATAGCCACACAGCGCTTGGGTCAGTGGATGTCCGTCACAGGCACCGAGAAGGTTTTGCATCCTTGTGCGATCCGTTTGCCACTTCGTTCGAGCGACTATTTTCATCGCTAGTTCTGAAGCATAACCGACACTATACGTTCGGTATGGTTTTTCGCTGCGGATGTGGATCAGCGTTTGGGCAACCTTAGTCTTCGAGTTGATCTCGGAGTTGATAGACACCAGCATGATACAATCATCTAGCGAACAGATGCGACATGCCGACTCCAGCAACGATTGTGGATCTGTTTGAATGTCTTGTAACACTTGGCGGGGGACACCACCCAAGCAAGTCATGAGATTCTGCCACACTGGTGCAGCATCTGGATACAGGGGAGTAATTCTTGCAAGTTCTTCTTCGGTCCACAGTGGCATGTAATACACATCTGGAGTTGGAACAAGCTTCTTGAAATCACCAATGCAGTTTCACCGCGGTGTGCTTGCGAGAAGAGTCGAGCAATTAAGTACAGGAAAACCAGCAATTGTAGTTGGGTCCACAGAGTCCACACAACACCACAAATCCGGCGACCAGAATTGAAAATTGCCAGCAAAAGGCAACTGTCTGTACACAAACATGCACTCGCCATCGAAGTAAACTGGTGGTTCTGTGGTCAGAAACAGCACCCGCTTCTGGTCCTTGATCAATCTCCACATCACGTAGTAGACAAACACCGACTTGCCAATACCGGGTGTACCAGTAATGACTGCATATTTCCTGCGATTTGGATCCATCTTGGACAGCGCCTGCGCAGCGATCGATTTGTACGAAGAACGAATATAGAGTTGTTGACATTCAGTCAACGGTAGCAACGCCGGAAACTCGAGCCAACCACCACGTTCGTCAGCCGTGGGGAGTTGGGAGAAGAACGGGTCACTGCAGTGATCGAAAACACCGTCTTGGGAGACAATTGGAGCCGAGGTCCACTGCTTTGGAACTACCACCAGCACGTGAATCACCTTCTTCGTCGGATCACCTCCAAATAATTCGCCAACTTCTTCTGCTGGGTCGATTTGTTCGTGCAGCAGTTCATCCACTTGCTCAGGAATAGGTCCACTTCGCATACTAATCACGTCAGGGCTATCCGACACAAGCCACCCGCCGCCCTCCTTCTTCGCCAGGAAGAGCTGCAGCTTGTCTGCTTCACACGTGATCGTGTCAGGCTTCTTCTCCTTGATCGCGTCCTTCAAGTGGCCCACCGACTTGTTCTCGTCAATGTCCACAGGGAACGCGCTCCCAGCCACACCAACGACAACACAGTACAAAGTAATCATATTCCCCCAAGTGGGCAGCTTCTGAAATGAGAGAGAAGGTTGGAGACAAAAATTGCGGTCGTACCTAAGCGGAGATGAGGGTGTGACGAGGTGGTGTCACAAACTTTGTCACCCAATGAAAACCATCTAGACCTATTATCCTTGTTAAATTTAATTAAGAAAAAAACTGCCTGAGGTATGTGCTGCTCCTCACTACTGAGCTTGGCAGCTACGCGCAACGATGGCAGGACAGATGATCCACGTGAAGAGAAACATGTGAGTGTAAGTGAATTACTGCTGCTAGTACCCGTGGAATCCCACTGAATGTCCACGATGCGTTCTGTCGT
This sequence comes from Phytophthora idaei, assembly GCA_016880985.1. Taxonomy (NCBI): domain Eukaryota; phylum Oomycota; class Peronosporomycetes; order Peronosporales; family Peronosporaceae; genus Phytophthora; species Phytophthora idaei. Next base: position 10,047 of record QOKR01000981.1, read on the forward strand.
CTTTTGTAGAGTGAAGAATGCTTGGACTGGGAACCGATTTTCGTGGTCCATGGACAACAAGAACACTTGTCCACTGTGTGTAGAAGCCACCAGGGTTACTGGATGTGCTAGGTGCGTTGCTAGAAGGTCAATTGGTGCATCAACTGCACCGAATGTTGCGGAAGGACTTCAATTTTGCCTCCTCCTCCGACAATTTTCGCACAGAACGACAGAACGATCGCAGACTTCCTTGATGATCTCCAATCATCACTATGGGATCTCCAGGTCGCGACGCCAACGCTGTAATGACCACAGGAGAGGGAATCGTAGTAGATTCCGTATTGAGATCAGTTGTACTGCTTCCTGGTCGAGAGTTCGAATCCATTGGAGCTCCAATTGCGGCTGGATCTTGAGAGAACAACGCAGCGATGTTGATCTCTGCAGCTTGACGACAATCTCGAAGACCCCATAACCATTCAAACCTCCAGTTGCTGTCAACGCGTCGGTCGAGAATGTACCTCCACATGGTGTGAACACGGTGCTACCACAAGCCGGGCCGGTCGGGCAACTCGCATACGGAGCTACTAGAGCCGATTCGTCGTTCCCACGATTCGATTGAGCCGATCTGTGAGTGTTACTTTCTTCCTCTTCATTCTCAGCATCTTCCTCGTCGTCTTGCAAAATAGTCGTACGGATCTCAAAATTTTTGCTATTGCGAGTACCTACGTGAGCTTTCGCGAAATTTGTCATGACCGTCACACTCGATCCGGTCAGTCCTCCAGGAAGCATTCCAGTAGTTAGTAGCTCCCAAGTGTCGATCTGAAGCCACGCCAATGCTCCGTCGGAATAAACAACCACAACAGTCTCCGCTGTCGCCACAACGCCTGCAAGGTAGCAGCGATCCGGTCGAGTTACCGTTCTCATAAACTGCAAAATTTTGGCTTCCGTAGCATCAACGAGAAGCAGTTCGCCTGCCAGATTGGCGACTGCGTGGAAGCCAAGCGTGACAGCTAAAGTGCGTGCGTTTCTCTTCCCAATCAACATCGGTAGATTGTTCGCCGTCATCTTTCAGTGGATCTGGTGGCGTCACCGTCTCCGGTCTTAATAAACTCGATGCTGCAGTCTTTCCTACATATATGCATATATTTTCCAGACTTGAAGTCCGTTGTCACCACCAACAATGAACTGGTTGGTATTGACAGGATGCTGGTCCGGATATACGGGAGTGTTCACACCTCGGTACTGGTGTTAGTGTCTCCACATCCCAAACACAGAGTCTGGGTCTCTCCCTTCTGCTTCCGGTGGAGCAGGACGAATACCCAGTAGTCGACGCCCACAGCGAGAGAATTTGATTAAAGAAAACTCGAAAACTTAGCCGTCACTACTTTTTACCTGGTCCCTGAGCTTCTTGTCCGGATAGGAATACCAGCGAAATGGTTGCGTCCGGTTCGCGAGCTGCGATGGTGAATGTTGAAGTTTCCAGTTAAAGTCGAAACTCACGAGTTTTCGAGGCTGCGAGCGAAGCAGGAAATGCTGACTAGGACTCGACGTGGACGTGAAATGCAGCGTGTGGCCACCTACGTAAACTAACTGGTTTCGTCTGCAGCTGCGGGGGTGGAGAAACATGGACATTTTCGACTGAGTAGGAATAGACTATAACCGCTTGAGATCTTGCCAAGTAGCTTTATGAACAGTCACCGCCTCCTCAGCTCGAGAAATGGAGTTTTTTTTTTACTTATCGAGGGTCCTCGCGAGCGTTAAGTTGACCTAAGCCTGCTAATAAGACTAAACTATCCATTCGTGAGGCTTTGCGAGCGCAACGTGCGGAGTTTGGTACTTCATTTTCGGTAGAATCTTGCATGGTCATCATTGCGTCGGACTCCATCATTAAGTCGGTGGAATCGATACTGCTCCCCGCTGCATCTTCGCCCTCATTAATGTTTTGGTTGATTTTCGTCATCGCTATCACTCGGGATCGCAAAATCACCTACCGATGCGTCAGCATCGAACATTCCTGTGAGTGGTTGCTGAGACTGATCAACTGTAGTGCTACTAGCATCCTGAGATGCTTCGGAAGATACTACATCTTGCATCGGAATATCCTCCTAAGCATTTGTGTCCTTGAGAACGGGTTCTACGACATTTTCAGTAGGTTCACTGGTAATTGGAAGCGACGGGGTATCAATCTCTGTAGCCTTTTCGACTACTTCGTCTAAAGTCGAGTCCGAAACTTGCTGCGCGCTCTCAGTAAATGTCGACACCACCACCAACTATTTCATGTCTTTTATCAGACTTTGAATAATGCTGAGATCCGAGCAATTTAAATCATTACGAATTCCTTCTTGGACGTCGATTCGGTTCACAGTTGGTTAGACGTGGACGTACCGTCAGTAATATCACTTACTGGCACCGCAGCAACCTCTAATCCGTCAGATTCAGGTTTCTTTAATTCGGTGCCAGGATAGTTCTGATCTTTAGTCTCATCCTCTTGAGTCGGCTCGACTTGAGCTAGGTCGCCATTGGAACCAAGCAAAACGTCGCTCTCGTCCCACGTTACCAATATCATCATTAGTTCTGATCACGGTTGTAACTAGCTCGCTCAAGACAGCCACAATCTCACATTCTGCATCACACCCATTACGTAAAAAGAGGACGTCTTCGGGCTTGATCGAGTCGATCAGATCATCTTTGCCATAACTAAGTTCTAAGATCAACCAAATTATCCACTAATGGAGGGCTAACCTGGCTTTCAGCCGCTGCGTCTGCAAAAATGTGTTCACTGGTAGCAGGAATGACCACACCAGCTTCGACCATAGCCACCAAAATGTAGAGCAAAGCTTCAATGGTACTGTCATCATCAAGTCATGGGCTCCTTCTTGAGATCCAATATTGATCATGTGTTGCAGCTCATGGGATCGCTGCTGCGCTGGTTGAACTGGAAGCAATGGGAGGATTGTGTACTGTGTGATACTGCTGGGCGTAAATTCGATGAACATACCGAGAATTTGGTGCAATCACCCGCACTGATGTCCTCTGTTGCTGTCTTCCTCTCCACGCAGCTTGGATACGCATAGCTGCCACCAGATGTTCCAAATATTTTTTCCTGTCGGTGCCATTCACGTCGAAACCATTTCCTTGCACTTCTCCTTTTCAACACCGACTGGATGCAGTGCGCAGCTTCAACCAACGTAAATACGCTGATCGATCTTTGCTCACGCGTCTCCACCACTTTTGAATCCAGCGAGTACTCGCTTTTATCTTCACATACTTCCACGGATACCATCCCAAAACTGCCTTTTTGACAACCAACGTTACACCACGGAGTAAAGTAAAGCGTTTTATCGCGAGATGATGTCGAACCCAGCACTGAAGCTTTAATACAGCAAACTTTTGATCCCGCCAAGCATCACAAGCTATCAATTCTTCTGAATAATCATCGCCGAGACTTCTCGTGCTTCCTCAAGCAGAGCGCGTTCCTTTCGATACAACCGGAAACGGGTGAATCTCTGCATCTTTGACGCAGCACAGATACGTTGTTTGGCTACACGATCCAATTTTTGTAACACTCGCAATTGTCTCTTCGCCTTCACACGTCTTACCATGCATTGTATGGCAATAGCTGCATTTACTCGCTGAAGTTTCATCCCTTGGTAACGTTTCTGCCCCAACCGTGAGCGAAACGTTGACTGTAACGCGATAGAAGCTTGATCCTAGTTCTGACGGAGTTTCTCTCCCAGTTGTTGCTGCTGACGTTCTATTTCCACTTTGTCTTGGTTTGTTCTTAAATTATTTCATTCTGGTGTTTCAGATGCAGTTGCTGATACGATCGTATCAATACCTGGCGATCCGTCGTCGTTCTATGGTGAGCATAGTCTCTAAAGATGCAATTTGTTGCTGCAAGCGATTCTGCTCCTGGTTCGAGTATTGCAATTTCAGCAACTTTTCTTTCCTTAATGATACTTTACCAGGTCGTTTGGGCTATGCAGACTCCTGTTTGGCATTACCACCCCTTGACTCTATTTCTAGCATTTTTTCTGGTGGAATTTCATCTTGATTCGAGTTGACTGCAGACTTATCAGCAGAGCTGGATGATTTTGTTCGCATATCTTCGCGGTTTTTCTTTCTCAATTCTCGCTTCTGTTCACATTGAGGAGATTCTACCTCAGGGATATTAGTTGCTGGATCTTCATCGTTTTCCGCTGCTGTGGCACATAGTTTTTGTTTTTTGCTGGAGAAAGCGCAAATACTTCACCCATTCAATTTCCTACCAAATATCACTTTGCAAGCACGTGACGATAGATAAAATGTGACTTACATTGTCGCGATTCGTATCCATGGCAGAAAAGAGTGTCGTGATCTGCTCTTGTGTAGGAGCAACACTGTTGTTTTGCTAATTGTCGAGTCCCAACAACAACTGTAGCAGCTTTTTAACCGTCCGACGTCTCTATCATATCTATAAAATGTCGAGTTAGAACGAGAAGAAAAAAAAGAAAAAAAACAAGGATAAGGTTTTGAGTAAATGTTGTACATACCGTCAACGTGATTTACGAAGACGTTCGTAAACTCTTTTCGGTCAATGGAGCCGTTGCCATTCTGGTCCAATAGATAGAACAGCTTTTTCCCATATTGTGAACATTTCCGCAGACGCCACTCTCTTCTTTAGCGTTTATATTGTTCCCCTAGCTTGCGTTTCCGCAATATCTCGCGTAATATCAAACCCAATTCGGAGTTTTGCGACCCCCGTCGTCTTCGTTCTATCGTTTTTGTCAGTAAATGTACACCAGATAAGCCATTCTCGCGTCTTTCCAGGGGGAGGAATTAAGCATCCAATGTCAGACAAGATATCCAAAGATACTGCGCCTAAGCAGATTTATCCCAGCGTTATCGTCACTCCAATAGGTTGAATTTCAAGTTGAGGTATCTCCGCGGTTGTATATAGTCTGGTGTCGAGTGGCAATCGTAATCGCTTGTATCTTCTCCCACTTGTTGCATCCTCTGGGTTTTCGTCTGCCATTATAACTGTGCTGCTGCTCGTCTCGTGAAAATTACATTTATAAAATGTGTCCTCCACGTGAAGAATGCGCTCGGACTCCAAGAATGTGTTACTCTCACTAAATTTTATGGTGAGCGTACCGACAACCGTAGGTATATAGACGACCACAACGTGAAGATGTACACTCGCAGAAGTGTTGTCATTTACGACAACGGCAGCCAAAAATCCAAGTGCCTTAGTCTTGCATCTTCGATTATAGAAGTGAGCATTATCCTGCCGTCAAGTTCGGTACCAACCTGCAAAGAAAAGTGTAATTCTTGACATTCATACGAGTGAGCGAATACAAACCACTCGTTTTCCCACCGCCAGTGTTGACTGTTGCTTTGGTCTGTAGACTGCCTTGTACGATAGTTAACAGCAGTACTAGAATCATTCGTCGAGGTATACGACAATCGTACACTGGCTTCACCTTATTTCCGAGCTTCATCAGATTTGAACTTTCAAAGCCTGAATCAAAATTGCTTCACAAATATTCAAATCAAAATTGCCCCGCGCATTGGATTGTCTGATTGGACTGCTCTGTTCACGAATATTTCAGCTCATTAGAACGGCATCCTTTTTGCACTGACATCAGCGTTTGACTCAACGCAAACCGGGTACCAAATCTGCTTCTTCCGATTCACCAGTCCTTTCTTCCAATCTTTACGTAGAGGAATATGTACTTGGCCGTAGTTGTTTCCGATCAAGTCACGAATTCTGCCGAGAAGAATATTTGTGCCAGTTCATAGATTTGCTGCAACCATGGGTTACTGAGGTCGACAGGCACACCCATTTCCGTTAGACTGGACGGTGTGACACACTCGTGGCTTGCAGAGGAGCGATCGGGTCCGGAAGGCCTTGCTTGAGAGAGACTTGCGGGACTTAAGGTACATGTGAGAAAGAATTAAAAGTATTATCTTGCTTCTGTACACTAAAACTTACTTCATACTAAGTCTCCATCTTTCAGACTGCTTCTCCATCAGTCTAGTCACTCAAGTCCGGAGATTCTTCTTCACTGCAAGTCCGGGAATTTTCCTCGTGAGTCACGCTGGCGTGTCAGGTGAGGGCGATAACGTCTGTGGCTCCAACTATAAGTTCCTCTGCTGAGCCATCTCGATCGATCATGATACTTATGTCGATCAATGTTTGGTAAGGCCAGAAGGACGTTGCGTAGTGCTAGAGTCGTGCAGATTTCTATGCACGCGATGGATTCCCAATTCATAAACTTCTTGTGAAGTTGAAGTTGACGAAACGGTTTTAGGTTGTTCGCTGGGCAGAAATTGCATCTCCAATGTCAGCACCCCTCGTTTTGTAATAACGAGGATCTCCGTTTTGCTTCGTAGCGTCTGCAGTGAATGGCATTCCACAAGGTTGCAGCAGAACGATCTTCTTCAAGTACCCAATCATTCGATCATCATCTCGTCGTTTACTTGTGGCTAGATGAAACCGAATCAAGGGCACGCTGATAACGTGTGAGATGAATAGCGGGAGGGCCAGCACTCGTTATAGGAAGAATTTCCATATTACTGCACAGGTGTCGTCTTCTTGGCAACAGCTACGCAGACATCCAATAGCATTAGTACGTATGTTTTTCCCCCCGTCGTTTTACTTGATACCAAATGAAGCAACGAACCTGCATAGTATTTCCTCAGATCCACAAGAAATCGATACATAGTAGTTTGAAAGAGGCTCGGCTTTTCTAAAAACACTGCCACAGGCTTGTAGAAGATGAATACACACGTCTTCTTTAACATATTGTGCTGTATAATTTGAGGATTCAAGAGTGGTGGATGACTTGGAGATACTCTCTAAAGAAGAAGCTCCTAGTCTCGGGAGCACTGATATTTGCTCAAAATCATTCTTCTGTCGCGTTCCCCGGGGAC
>QOKR01000982.1:0-16891 GCA_016880985.1 Phytophthora idaei
CCGGGCAAGCATATGAACCGTCGCAATGGGTGCCGATGGATCTAAAAGACCACAGGGATTCCTTGGAAGACCCTGGCGATGGTTCGTGACTTGATCCGCGGTCGGCAGGCAATCTTCAATACCACATGAATATGATGCACTGATGAAAAACGATACGTGGGTGTTGGTGCCACGGGAGAAGCACATGAAAGTGCTGCAGAATCGGTGGATCGTCCGTGTTAAGTATCTCGCGAATGGAGAGATTGAAAGATTCAAGGCAACACTCGTTGTTGAAGGGTTCATGCAGATTTACGGCATCGACTACCTAGAAGTGTACTCGCCTGTAGTGAGGCTGGAAACACTTAGAGTATTGCTGGCATTGGCAGCAGTCTGGGATTACGAAGTGCATCAGATGGATGTTACGACCACTTTCTTGAGTGGCAAGATAGATGTTGAATTTTCATGGTACATCCCGGAGGCTATAGAGCGAAAGGCAAAGAAGACTGGGTCAGTCGATTGAAGAAGAGCCTGTACGGCTTGAAGCAAGCACCGAGGGTGCGGTCTCAGCTGATCAAGTCATTCTTGGACGAGCAAGGCTTCACGATGTCGCAGTCTGAAGATTGTGTTGCAGTAAAAGTAATTGGTGGACAGCTGATGTTCATTCCTCTATATGTTGACGATTTGATTCTATTTGCGCCATCGATGGATCTCATCAACAAGATGAAGAAGAGGATTTGTGAGCGGTTTGTGATGAAGGCTCTCGGTGAATTACACTACATTCTAGGCTGGGAGATAACAAGGAACCGCAAAGAGAGGGCACTTTTTATTGGCCAAAGAAAATATGCAGAGTCGGTGTTAAAACGATTCGACATGGAGAACTGTAATGGTTGGAAGACACCGAGTACTGCAGATCTGAAGCTATGCAAGTCCATGTGTCCAACTGAAAACGACGAAAGGAATCTTGTGAGGGCTGAGCCGTATCGTGTTGTGGTTGGTAGCCTCATGTATTTGATGCTTGGAACACGGCCAGATCTAGCGTAACCTGTGAGAGAGTGCAGGCAGTTCCTAGATAAACCTGGTCTGCATTGGAGGGCAGCAAAACGTGGCTTGTGTTATCTAAAGGAAACTTTAGGTTGGGGAGCTCAACTTGGTGGCTCAGCGTGGTCAGATCAAGTGCTTGATGGTCATCTAAGGGGATACGCAGATGCTGATTTTTTCAAATCGTGTTGATGACAGAAAGTCTGTCGCCCGTTTTTTTACTCAATTATATGGAAGTATCATTTCGTGGAGTAGTCAGACGGAGAAGACCGTCGCGTTGCTCATGACGGAAGCCGAGTACATCGCTTTAAGTCTACTGGTGCAGGAGGTGGTGCATTTGCGTCAAATGCTGAAGGGGTTGCAAGTGCTGCAGCGGCAACCGTCACAAGTGTTGGCGGACAATGAAAGGGCGAAGAAGCTCGCAAACAACCCCGTTTTTCATTCTCGAACAAAACACATCAATGTGCGTCACCACTTTGTGCGGGGACGCATTGACTTGAAGGAGATCGATGTGCTACGCTGGCCTGGAATTGATAACGTGACAGATGCTTTACCAAGCCTTTAGCCCGCCCGGCATTTGAAGAACACAGGGCTGCTATGGGGTTGTTGTCGAGAGCAGAATTTGAGGGGGAAATTGATGGAAACCAGTAGTTGGGGCTGCTGAGGATTTATACTGATTCCCACTATAGTGCTTATAGTTGGTCAGTCAGTACTGACAGTTGGTGTAAGACTAAAGGTGAGAGAACACAAAGAAGTGTGAGCAAGCAGGCTCATACCAGAATACACCACGTGCCACAAAGGTGGCTTTTGCCGCCACACTGCTTGTTATCGTTGCTTTCTACTCTGTTATAGCCTGCGTAAAGATCACCTCCCTTCTGATTTGGTTGGTGTGCGAATTAATTCCGATTGGGCGAGCTGCTAAGCACTACCAGGATATTACACGCCAAGATCCTGTTTGTATATCCCAGAATCCTGCTGGAACCACCATAGTGCAACAAAGCGAGGCTCCCGAGGATTTCCCCCATATTAGCCCGGAAGTACTTCCTTAGGATTTCCTTCCCAAAATACTGCAAAAACAATAGAAGAAAACGACTAGACTACGATACTTGCTTATAATGGCTGCCTCACCCGTGCGAGAGATCCCAACATTGCTTATAGTGGCTGGCAAGCGATCCCACCATCCACGCATATGCGCCATCCCGCAACAGGAAACAAATCATGGTGGTCAATAAAGAGCTGCGTCTCTGATCAGTGATCAAGCCGGCATGTAGACTTACAGTATGTGGCGCTGTAGTGCGGCGGAGCCGTGGAATAAAGTGAAAGGAGAAATTGGCTCAGAGCTATCGCTCATATGGGGTCGCTATATTCCCGACCGGGATGGTTGCGACCGCGCGCCGAAGCCATGTTTTTCCACCTTGAGCCACGCAAATTCCGCGTACATGAAAACTCTGCGATCGAATAGCCTAGAAGATGCTTTTGGATCTACCGATAAACCCTCCATATATCCATGTGATCTAGAATAGCATGCAATTTTCGTGATTTATAAGAATATTTCATTTAAACAAAGTATGGTTCTGACAACACCCACCAGTGTGAACGAATTGATCCCCTTTGGGCTGTTAAGCGCTTCTACGAAACACTACCAGGAAAAAGCGAACATTCAAATAATCTACAGTACTATTTAGGATTATTCGATTGTTTGCTTATTTGGCGCATCACAGCAAGCGATTGGACATCGACCGGAAACCATAGCTCCTTCTTTGATGGTTGATTACATTTAGAGGGATATCGTAAACATATTTCATTTACAAAAAAAAGAAAAACCGCGCGCACTTTATTTATGGGCCCAGTACCTCGTCCCGGAGGAAGGGTTTCCTAAAAAAAGTGACCTCCATATTATACATTTTTTCATGGGCATAATTTATTTCCATGATTTGGAATGTTGCCTCTCAAATTTGTTTTATTCATCGGATCGTGATTATTATCGAGTACGGGTAAAAACTGGGAGTTTCCTGTTATGTTCAAACGAGAGCATCCCACCAGCGTTTAAACTAATCCAGAGGACGTTTTAGCACGACGAAAGTTGTTATATCAGTCAATATCATCTACGTATCTGGAAAGTGTACTTTTATTAATTACACCGTCGGTTTTTGGTCTATCCTGTAGTAACTGCAACCAAGCACAGCTAACCATGATGGGGCGCACTGTGTATGTTGGTGCAAACACGATTAGCATAATGCATTTCCCTGTATTTGCTTCGCTACAACATTATGCATTTCATCGTTTTGTCTCCATCCTTTTTAATAGTATGTCAGGCAACCGTGCCAATAAAGCAATGTTTGATGTAGCTCAATTAGAAGTTATGGAGCTTTGCACTGCCACTCGCAGAAGGATTTTTCCCTATCAGGATAGGAGGCATAAGTGCTTGAAAAAAACGACCAATACAATAAAACCTGCAACCTCTGTTATCGCCACATGTAACATCCTATACAACTAACGTAGTTTGCTGTCCTCATATCTGTAGCCGGTCCGTCGCCGCAATGACGCTTCAAAAGCGATTCTGATTGGCCAAAACTTGCTGCCGAGCGAAGCGAGGCGGCCCAAATCGGCACCTAGTACTACCTTGCGGGACAGAAGGGCCCGCCTATGCTCAAATGTGTGACCTAACATGCGAGTAGTGCAGCGAGCCTGCGGCGAGCGGAACGGAGGCATTACCCACAAGATACAAGTAAACAATAGGAAAGAACAACATTCATGTGCCCCCGCCGCGAAGCGGCGGCGCTCCGCCAGTCCTAATCAACTAACGTAGTTTGCTGTCGGTCCGTCGCCGCACTGTCGGTTTAGAAAACAATTTTAATTGACCAAAAGAAAAATACGTTTTGACTTTCATTTTCACTTCATTAATAAAACGGCCGCAGACACGGCAGGACACGGTACGACGCGCGCGGGCCCACTACGATTCAGATTTGAAGCTATTTGCATTATATATTAATAAAAACACTACTTCTTGCCCGACCACCCTCCTGCTCTTCGGAGCCCGATGCTGAGCGCGCCCATGTCCGCCCGCCAGCGGCATCGGAAGGCTCATACCCAATCCGGGATCAGAGGCAGCACAAACGGCGATAAAAGCCGGCTGTGCGGGGCCGTCTGCCTCTCCCCAGACCCAGTCATCGGTCAGCCTTTGGCTGTATTGGGACCCGGCGCATTGTGGTGGTGGTGCCGCATGCGCCTCCGAGTCCGTGGTCGGGCACCGTGCCCTAGGAGCTCCATTTTGCTCACCGTACCGGTATAGGCGGTTAGCTTTATAGGCATTACCGGGAATACCGTACTTGCGCCGCTGTTGGTAATACGACCGCGGAATCCTGAAATACCGGTTTCGAGGCACTAAGGAGTTGTCGTGCTCTCGGCCGAGAGCCTCCGATTAAGGCACCGTAAAAAAGAACACCATTCCAAAAGAAAGGTTCTAGGAGGGATACTACCGGGCTCAGTTCCCACCAATCACAGCACCATGTAGGTGGTCGACCCTTACACCCTGCTCTCTTTAACCCTAAACTCATTAGCCGGTATACAGATATTCCCATACATACAAAGATCAGTATAAGACGATTGCTCCTTTTCTATTAGGAATGACCCCTAAATAGGGGTCAAAATAAATTTCCCAAAATCGTCGTCAATACCGACATTAGCCACGCTGTAAAAAAAAAGAAATACAAAAACACAACAGCGGCTAATAAATTAAAATAAATTGATACCGGATTTATTTAGCGCGTTGCCCGCGGTATATAGAGGATGGTAAAAGGAAATAGCTAGGAACAGAAACCCGATTCGTATATTGCGCAGTCCGCATTATACAAAGGAAGGTAGATGCCTAGAGAAGTAAGACCGGATCTGTTATTTGTGCAGCCCACGAATGACGGTGGATGGTAGATGCTTCGTCGGTTCGTAACGTGCGTGAAAAAATATATGTGTAGAACACAATTTAAAAGAAGCGATCGTTTTACGACTGGAGGGCGTATGGAGGAATATCGGGAACTAGCTACTAAGATAAGGTAGCGAGGGTAGCAGGTCGCAGGGCTACCGCTTTGTGTGTACCGCGAAAATATGGTTGGCGCTTCACCCCGGGTATCCTTAGTAGAGCTTTTCACCTATATTTCTACCCTGTCGCATACGTATCTCGCTTAAATATTCTGTTGGTTTCACTACAGCGAGTAAAATGGCTTCACGGAAAAGAAAGTACGCAAGTGTCGCGGAGATTGAAGAGGCCCACCAGTCGCCGGATGGAGAAGAATCAGCTGGAGACCGCAAGCGAAGAAAGAACAGGCTACACAATGCTTTGTATCGATTCCGTCAACGGAGTGCTCAAGTGGATGGAAATGAGCGGGTGGGTGGAAATGTGCAAGTGCGCGGAAGTAATGGACCGCCACGCTCTTTAATTGAGCGGAGCCTATCTTCAGAGGTCGCACCGCCGGCTGAAACAGCTCCGGTGCGCGTCAGGGAGGTCCGACTTGACTCCTCTGCTGACCACGTGGTGCAACAAGCTATTGCTGGCCCGGAGGAACTTCAGAGGCAGCGCCGCGAGCGCCAAGCTGAACAAGCTCGGCGGAGGCGCACAGCCATGTCCGCTTCGCAGCAGGAACGCACTCGAGCACGAGACAGAGAGGGAGCTCGCGCTAGACGTGCCACCTTGACATCCTCCCAGCGAGACCGCGCTTAGCGTATAGACACTGAGCGGCAGCGTACTGTAGAGCTCAACAATCTGACCGTGAGTGCGATCGTGCTGATCAAGACGAGCGCCGGGCAAGTCAAACACAGGAAGAACGCGAAAGATGGCGAGAGCGCAATCGTCTTCGGTACGAGCGACACCTGGAAGAGGAAACCCCGGGGCAACGGGAAGCGCGCTAAGAGGGCGATCGTCTTCGTCAACAAGAAAGTCCGGCCTTGATTACACCCGAGGAGCGCGCACAGCAGGGGCGGATGCGGCGTAGTTGTGCTCGCAGAGGCCATGCCCTCCACAACCATGAGGACTTCGACACTTCCATGGTTACGGGTCTAAACGCCGTTGATAGGCGCCATAGACTCCCTCCGACTACAGTCTGTGATCATTGCAACGCGTGGAAATAGCCAGCAGAGACAAAGAAATCCTGCTGTCTTGAAGGAGCCGTCAAACTTCCCAGCTCTTCCGCCCGCGCCAACCCGCCTGTTACAGCTGTATAAGGACCCTGAGTTTCGCAAACACATTCGTGCGTACAACCAAGCGTTTGCCTTTACATCTATTGGTGCGTCCTGCAATAACCGGGGTACTTTTCAGCCGGTGAGTCAAGACGAAGGCGTAGCTGGACAACACGGGGTATATACGTATCGTATTCAGGGAGCCATGGGTCATTATCTCGGTTCACTACTTCCTTACACGGATCAAACCACGAACCAACCAGTTACGCCAAAATTCGCGCAGATATACATCGTGGACCCCGACATGCAGCAGCGGGCGACGCGACGCGGAGGCATTTTCAGTGACTTATGTCCTGTGGCTTTGGGTGACATCGAGGCGATGATGGCGGAGCACAATCCACTTGCGCAGCAATTCCTGACCTTCGGGGAGAAGCTACGGGATCTCCGTGAGCGTGGCGGTGATATTGTCGATGTCAGGTTTCGCTTGCATGAGAATCGCTCGCGGCCTGGCACTTACAACTCACCCACTGTATCCGAAGTTGGTGCTACCATGATTGAAGACAGTAACCTCGACCAACCGCGCGATATTATACTCTACGCGAAAGACCACAGATTGTTCCGACTATTCGAGACACACACAACGTATGATCCGCTTCAGTACCCGCTACTGCTTCCGTACGGAGAACTCGGTTGGACGTACACTGATACATACGACGGCGACATCGTGCGGAGGAACAAGCGCGGGATGTCTCTTCGCGAACACGAAGCGTATCAATTGTACCAGAAATGCGACGACCGGTCCGTACTACATCAGGGCGGGCGGCTGTTTCAGCAGTATTGCGTGGATCAGCGAGCTAAGTGCGAGCAGGAACAACTACGATGGGTGGCGGCGCATCAGTCGGAGGTCCGCGCGGGCCTGTATAGCGGGTTGAACGATTCACTTATGAACGAAAGTACGACTGTAGTGGGTGAAGGAGAAGCACTGCTTTCGGAGTACAATCGCTCTACCCGTGCCTTGCAGCATCCTGACCAGCCGAGACAACGAGACAACCATTTCCTGAACCAAATTGGCAAGCGAGTGATATTGCCGTCTTCGCATTCGGGGGGGGGGGGAACGTTCCATGTACAAGTCGTACCAAGACTTGATGACAATGGTCGGGGAGTCGGGGAAACCAAAAGCAATTTTCCCCATGACGTGCAGCCCCACCTGGGAAGAAATAATGGAAAATATACCGGATGGACAGGCCGCTCAGGATCGTCCTGACATTGTCGCTCGGGTGTGGCAGCTAAAACTCGGCGCCGAACTGAAAGACTTGGACGAAGGCGTTCTTGGGCGCGTTCGCGCGTGGATCTACGTGGTGGAATTTCAAAAGCGGGGTTTACCGCACGCCCATATTTTGGTCATCCTGGCGGAGGAGGATAAGCCGCGTACGAGACAGATCATTAACAATATGGTGTCAGCCGAGCTCCCAGATAGGGAGAAGAATCCCCAGTTGTACGAAACAGTCACTATGTGCATGATTCACGGACCGTGCGGGGCTGCATATCCCAACGCGGTCTGTATGAAAGACGGGAAGTGCACAAAGAGGTTCCCAAAGCCCCTATCGGAGGTGACAAAAGGCAATGTCGCTGGGTACCCAGTATACGAACGAATACGTCGAGAGGCCGGGGTGGTTTTGATTAACGGGAAAGAATACGACAACGAGACAATCAACCAGTGGGTGGTTCCGTACAACCCGTATCTCTCACAGAAGTACAACTGCCATATCAATGTGGAGGTCTGTACGGCGGTCACGGCGGTCAAATACCTGTACAAGTACGTTTACAAGGGATCGGACAAGGCTGTAATCTCCGTGGAAGCCGTACGTGGAGAGGGGAACCAGACGCAGATAGAGCCCAACGAGATCTTACGGTTCTTGAACGCGAGGTATATCTCTCCGGTTGAAGCTTGAATGCGGCTACTGGACTACTCCGTTCAAGGCAAAACGCATGCCATTACACAGCTTACGATTCATTTGGAGAACGAACAGATGGTCACATTTCGTTCCAGCGACGACCCGGATGTAGTTGTCACGCGCTGCAAACACACAATATTGACTCGCTTCTTTGAGTTGTGTGCAAGCGAGGCCCCTGAAAACCAAGTTGCAAAAAGCACGTTGTATCAGGATATCCCCAAGCTATTCCGGTGGGACACGAAAGCCAAGCGGTGGGTACGTCGAAAACGGTACCAAGCAGCCCTCGGTCGGGTGATTCACGTGTCCCCACGGGATATGCAGAGGTTCTACCTGCGCGCGTTGCTGTGCCACCGAAAAGGACCGACGTCCTTTGAAAATCTACGAACGGTAAATGGTGTCACTTACGATTCGTATCGCGAAGGTGCGCTCCACGCGGGATATCTTGAGGATGACTCTGAATGGGTAGCCTGCATGACTGAGGCTTCTCAGTTCCGGATGCCGTACCAGCTCCGACAGCTTTTCGCAACAATCATCGTGTACTCTCAGGTCGTAGTGGTTGGCGCTCTGTGGGAACGGTCTTACGACGACCTCTCTCTAGACTTTGGCTACGAGTACCGCAGCTTGGAGGGAAACGCCAAGGAAGAAATGGTGAAGTTCCACACGCTCAAGAACCTGAATGACTTGCTGCTTGCTAACGGAAGCGCTGTAGCCCACTTCGAAGACCTTCCCCAGCTGTGTGAGTATCGCACCTGGTGCTGGATTCGCTACTGCAGAACAATCTCATTCGCCGCGAAATGGAAGGGTACAACCATGATGCCCTCCAAGAAACAGTTGACCAAGAACATCTGCTTAATGATGAACAGCGATCTGTCTACAGCACGATCATTAATACTGTAGATAATCCGACACCGGGTAACACCCTGTTCTTCATTGATGGACCGGGGGGGGGGGTACGGGTAAACCGACGTTACTGAAACATATCTTGGCAAAGATGCGGTTGTCGGGGAAGATCGCGCTTGCAGTGGCGTCGAGTGGCATTGCCTCTCTGCTGCTCATGGGTGGGCTCATTGTCCACTCAACGTTTAAGATCCCATTGAAGCTGAACGACACGTCGACATGCTCCATCTACAAGCAGTCTCACTTGAAGGGCTTAATTCAGAAGGCCAGTTTGGTAAATCTGGGACGAGGCGCCGATGGCCCACCGGCACGCCTTTGAGGCTGTCGACCGGTCCTTACGTGACCTAATGGACAACGACGACGAGACGTCCGGAGGGAACGTGTTTGTGCTATCCGGGGACTTCCGCCAGATTCTTCCGGTGGTCGTGAGAGGTACACCAGCACAAACGATCGATGCCTGCCTCAAGTCGTCCACGCTGTGGCCAAAGTTCCAGCAGCTCCATTTGAGGGGAAACATGCGGGTGATGTCTGTTCAAAATGAGAGTACCGCCACAACGCTTGCAGAGTTCTCGGAGTTTCTTCTTCAAGTGGGAGAGGGAAGACACGAGATCAATCCGGCCCTTGGACCGGACTGTATCAAGATACCGAAGGAAATGTTGATCGAGAACCCGGTGGAGGAGCTCTCCGAGGATCGTGAAGATGAAGAATTACGTCCTGGGGTCATCCCGAGAGGTCTTACGCGGATGGTTGATGAGATGTACGCGGATATCAACATCCCCGAAATCGCGAACGACGAGTATTTCGCTAGCCGGATCGTCTTGACTACTACAAACGCGGTAGTACAGCGCATTAACGAGGCTGTGGCGCAGCGGCTGGAAGGGGTATCTCAAGAATACCTGTCGACTGACTCTGTGGAAGAAGACGAAGAGGTTAATTTCTTCGAGCAGGGGGTCCTGCACACTGTCAATATCAATGGTATTCCGCCACACAAGCTGACGTTGAAGAAGGGCGCTCCCATCATGATGATGCGGAATTTAAACCCAGACCTGGGGCTGTGTAACGGAACGCGTCTGCGCATTGTTGAACTCAAGCCCCACGTGATCCACGCAACGATCATGACTGGCGAGCGCCAAGGCCAGCATGTGCTCATTCCGAGGATCGTCTTTATCAGTGACGGCGAGGCGCGCGAATTTCCCTTCCGTCTGCGGCGCAAACAGTTTCCGGTTCACCCTGCCTTCGCGATGACTATCAACAAGGCGCAAGGGCAAACCGTGCAGAACCTCGGGCTGTATCTGTCGACACCCTGCTTCTCGCATAGTCAGCTGTACGTCGCACTGTCGAGAGTGATGTCTCGGTCCAAGTTCAAGGCGCTGATCGAGTACCCGCAGCTAGAGGAGGAGGACGAAGTGTACACAGACAACATAGTGTACAGGCAGATTTTCGAGTAGGGATTAAGGAGCGCTGCACTGCATAACTACATTTACCAAGTACATGTTGTGATTTTTCACGTTACTTATCTCTGCAACCTTCCGCCAAGCGAAGCGAGGCGTGCTCTCAAGGCTGGGCACCTGCCGAGCGCAGCGAAGGCGGGAGCGGTCCGGTAGTGAAGCGAGCTGGAACAGCGAGAGAACGGGTTGCAACTCAAGTTGTGCAACCGCCCGCAACGCGGGCGGCGCTCGGCTAGTCCTATACAACTAACGTAGTTTGCTATCCTCATCTCTGTAGTCGGTCCATCGCCGCAATGACGTTAAAAACAATTCGGATTGGCCAAAATTTGCTGCCGAGCGCAGCGACGGCGGCCCCCATTGGCTAATATACGATACTGATGTTTACGTCGACAATTTTATGTGGTGGACATAGTACATATGTTGAACATAGAATGACTTTTCTAGGCTATCCACGACAGTTGTTGCCAAGCGAAGCGAAGGCGTCATTTATAAAAGTAAAACTTAGAGATCTTATCGCCCCTTACTATTATAACGCATCTACATGTAGAAATTTATCATCGCGATACTTTGTGCTTCCTAGAACGCTGGGAGGGTATACAGTACCCGGTACACGTTTTTCAAGGGTTAATAGCATTGCTTCCAAGTAAAACAGAAGAGTTATACGTTTTGTCATTGCACGTTATAAAATAATAAGGTAGATCGGTACGAAGCGAAGCAACGGGTGCTGATATCGACACATGTAGACATAATATAATGCGACTGGCTGCTGTTTTTAAACGGAGTGTTTCTTTGAGATACAACGCTTGGCGGTCAGATTGACTTTATTAATAAAATCCGTTGGTAGCTTTGCAGGTTACTTCGTAGTAGATGAGAACGTTGCGTACCAGTAAAGTGAAAACAACTTCAAAGTAGTTAGTTCGCGCCAAAAAACGAGAATTTCACACTGTGCTGACAATTAAGATGTCACGTCAAGAAAGTTACAGCGTAGTAACTACTATAGCGAAGCGAAGGCGGTCTTTAATAAATAATTTGATATATTAAATAGTTGCTAACATGTATTAGTAAGTTTTTTTTAATGCGGTCGACACATCACAATGGGCCCCAAGAATAATACTGCTACAGCTATGAGAGAATATACTTTTGGCAGCACCTGTTAAGCTTTTTATTCCCGTCAAATTGTATTTTGAGCTAATGAAGTTTTGACAGAACCCGTTGGGTTCACTTGGAAGCTCGATAAAAAGAAGCTGATATAGGTGTAGAAATGCATTCGAGGTTAAATATCCCAGGTTTCTTGAGATTGTAAAAATAATTATGTGGTAGCGTTGTTTGGGATCAAGGATAAGAACGTTGTGCTCAGAGAAAACTAGAATGGTTTTGTATCGCATAGATAGAGATCCCAGTGTCGCCTCAAAAATAGTTATTGGGTTAATGTGGAGCACCAACGAAATTATAAATCCATTACTCTAAATTGCTTTATCTTTAGCTACAGTAACAAAAAGTGTAGCCTTTACTGTTAGTCTAGACAATCAAGAACTCAATATTCAGACTAATTGTGCACATTGTTGCGAATGCATTATGGAAGAGAATCATCTCTGTTGGCTCAAAGATGATCAGTGTGAGAGAAGTAGTATCATAATATATCCTATTCAGATCGTTTTAGTTTTTTTTAATATCGAGCTGGCTTGCGCATGCACTACATACTGATTGAACTACCCAGGTACCCACTCATCGAGTATTAGTATGGATCAGACAATTGAGGCCCTAGACTAAATAGAAGTCCAAACTGATTACGCATGCCTAGAGCACCAGAGTACCCGTATCCCCCCTATAAGTAGCGTTTTTGTAAATGCTAGGCATACAGCTCCAAACAAAGTGCTCCATGGTTTTGGTCTACACCGTGAACCCGCAAGGCTTGGCCCAAACAGTTTACAAACACGACTCACTTAGCATTTCAACGAACACTAATTTAATGATCAGAACATTTGCATTCCAAGCTTCTATTGAGTATTTGTATTGCGTATTACATGTATTACCCCTTCTAATAATGCTGGTGACCAGCCCCCTAAACTTTTCTGAGTGCAGCTGAGTAAGCACGGCGAAAGGCGACATTTCAGCTTAAAAGTAATCACATCAGTTGGTAGCAAGGCAATATCCACCACAGTAAACCTGAGCGTAAAACAGAGATACGGGGCTAGAATGCAGATCATTTGATACATTGTCGTGTCATTAATTACATTACACTAACAACATTTGTTGCGGAGTATACTAACGTATTCTTCCGAATATAAGTACCGGATATAATACACTTGATCTTAGTATGAAAAAGGACATTTTAGCCGATATTATGCGCAGGAATAGCATTCGTAAGGATACGATTTGGAGGGTACTTTATATTCGGAAGAATACGAAGTTCAGCACAGTTTTCTACCTGATTTAATTTGACAAATCCAGTACCATAAGATTTCCGAAAGATTTAGTTTTAAAATATGAAAGTCAAGCCCGCCGGAGCGAAGCGAAGGCGTGGGGCCCACGCGACTGGGACTAAACATGTCACCACCGCCCGCAAAGCTGGCGGCGCTCGGCTAGTCTTAAAGAACTACTGGAGTATCAACACCAGTTTCCATACAAACGGTAGTATAAATTTGTCCGTCCGTCCGTCCGTAACGCCAAAGCGGTGACACGAATCCGGACATCTGATTGGCTGCCGACCGCAGCGAAGGCGGCCCAAACCGGCACCTGATACAACCTTGCGGGCCGAAGGGCCCGCCTCTGCTCAAAAGTACGACCTAACGTGCGAGTAGTGCAGCGAGCCTGCGGCGAGCGGAACGGAGGCATTACCCACAAGATACATGTACACCAAAACGAATGAACAACATGCATGTGCCCCTGCCGCGAAGCGGCGGCGCTCGGCTAGTATATATAGTATTGTGCTTTGCAATATCGCTCCGTTTTATGGCTTAGATCGAGCATGGGCCACCACTATTATAACGCGAGATTTTTACAAGAAGTACCCCCCCCCTACATGTATTGTGTCTTTCAATGTTTTTGTCGTTTCACTTAGCTGCAGCTTCCATTTATAATAATTCGTGGTCGTTTTATAGATCGAGGTCTATAAAAAGGACAGATCGTTCGTGTTAATAAATCGAGCTCTCGGATCGATTTCCCAGCAAATCGGCATCGATCTTTTGTAAATCGACCCCTTTTTGCATGATTCATGACGCAATTCGATGGCACTTATAATAATTCCAGGTCTTCTTTTTCCCATCTCATTGTTATGCCTTCCAGCTACGCAGCACAGTAGACTGATCTACACTCCTTAATCATAAAAGCGTAGTACCGGTACCTCACTAGCACCCACCGTGTAGCTCTTGCTAACCGTGGGGTTTGATGGGAGCTTTTCAAAACAATACATGTCGAAGCGACAGGCGATCGAATCGACCTGATCACCAGTTTTGCCAGGAGTGTTGAGTCGAAGCGACAGGCGATCGAATCGACCTGATCACCAGTTTTGCCAGGAGTGTTGAGTCGAAGTGTCAACTTCATTGGGTACTACATTTAGCACACACAATGAAATATTTACCGCAAGGTCAAGATACAATCTTGACATCAATTGGGAAAATTGCGAAAGGGTAAAGTGGAGCATTTATACTTTCATTTCAGACCTTCAAAGAATCCAACCGATGAATTTATAGTTCTTAAAAAAAACTCTTTTTCCCAGAACAACAACTCGAGTTTTGTTTTTCCGACCACCTAACTTATTAACGGATTTTTACGAATAGTAGCCGGTCTTGTATTTATTTTTAGTAGCCTCCTAAAAATGATCATTTTAGGCTGGGGGTCTACTATTCGAAGAGGGCTTCTGTTCCTCGACGGTATCAACATCGCCTAAGGCTTGATCCAGTTCTACCTATGTTGGACGGGCCCTCCTCCTCTTCTGTATTAGTTGCGGAGCGTTATCGTTGCTAGGCCAAGGGAATCCAGCAAAATATTGCCATGAGCGAAGTTGGACACAATTCCTCTCAAAGCTGCTTAAGATACCCTATCAGGCCTGACTAAACGTTGGAAGAACTCCGGGGATTGGAATGCACTGCGCTACATAGCCTGTGCTCGCCGTTGAAACAGTGTGCAACTGGATGGCGAGAAACACCAACATCAGTAGTGCAGCATTCAATTGGGACCGCAGGCATTTACAAAGTACGTCATGCTGGTTCATCTGAATCCACGGCATCTATGGATGGGAACTCTTGATACTCATCAATACGTACTCAAATGGGATCCACACAAGAATCTTTCGGGTGTTCAACATTGTAATACTGAGAACTACGCGATCATCCAACCCTTGTCAACCAAACGGATGGGTCCGCCAACTATTATTAATAGCGAAAGTGCACGGCTAGCAATGCCATCTCCCTGGTTCACTTGATAAACTCTGTCAATAGGGGTTAATAACATGTACCGTAAAAGTGAGCAGCACAGCGGTCTTTGAATCGAAGCGGTCTTATATTTTCCGAACATTTTCAATAACTCCGGGAGGTCTTCGTCTGTCGGTACGTATAGCTGTTTGCAAAAGCACTATACGCGAACGCTTAAAAAAACGCCTAAAGCCGATAAAAAAGAAGAAGCAAAAGTCGTGTTTTTTTAATAGTTGGTGCCACCCCGCCAGGGCGTCAATTTTGATCAGATTTCAACAAAAAGACCGGGAATCGACGCGGTTTAGCGAGCTGCGTTGATTGGCCAATTTTGATAGTATTTGAGTGATTGTAGTGGTCAAAATCTAAAAAAAGGCCCAGTTCTTATAGTTTGTGCCATCACTGTAGCCTGGCCTCTAATCATAAAAATACGTCAAGTCAACGTAACTTTAAAAAAAGTAACGTTATGCCGCTAATGTTGGACGGAGGCAAAACGCAACAACAAAAAAGGTAAGTCGCAGATGATCTTGCTCACTCTTATAGCTTACTATAGTACTGTAGCACACGGAGTACACTAGGCGCAGCAGAGGTGACGAAGGTAGCGTCACTGGACTGCTCTCCAACTGTCCGCTTCGTAGAGTAGGTGCCACTAAGACAGAATATACTTAGGAAGCACGAAGTATGTAGGGCAATCAGTAGAGGGACGTAAACACAGTAAGTGCCTGGCAAAAGGCCACGACAGGGCAGCAGTACTGGTGTGGGGCTTGCTCTTCTCTTGGGTTCGCTGAACCGCAAATTGAGTTGTGTGTGAGAGAGAGCAAGCCGCGCCACGCAAGCCAGCACGCTGCACCGCAAAGTTCCATTCTATACATAAGGTAGTACAAAGCATAGTCCACCTAAGTCAGGGTCGTCGTGAGCAGCACGACGACACAGTCACTCTAGGCCAGCAATCGCAGATTGCATACTGAACTTGGTATGCCCGCACACAGTCGTCGGACAGGCACGCAGCCGCAGCTGCACTCGTCAGGCGTAGGATAGGCTTCAGGATGGGACGCCAGTGTCAGGCACTGGGCGCTGGCAGACTACTTGTGTGCACTGCTGGGGCTGCATCTCCCACTCCCACTTGATCTCGGTAATCTAGCGCCTCGTTGACGCGATCACACACAAGACTTCAACAGGCGGAAGTCACAGTCCAACAGCACAGCAGTTCGCACAGCAAACAGCACTCGCCATGATCATCACCGTCCGTCTTCCATAGCAGTAGCCATCGTAGTCAAAGTTATTGTTCTCAGCAATCGTCCTCATGCTTTGGCAGTGTTGTTGTAGCGTACACAGTGCCGTGGTGCAACCACGCGAGACAGGTGCAACCTGCTCGACTTTCTCAGCACACCGCACACACTCGAACGCACTGTCGTTGTCGTTCTAGTCGATACATCCGTCCTAGTCCGTCGTAGTTCGCCGAGTCCATCGCAGTCGCTCTAGTCCGTTCTAGCTGCAGCAGAGGCAGCTATGGGTGGGGGTGCAACCTCCAGAGTAACTGCAGCAGTAGCAGTCGCAGTGGGAGACGCAGTTTCCGCATCAGCCGCAGCAATAGCTGCCGTAGTAGAAGCCGCAGGCTCCGTAGTGATCACAGCATCATCCGAGGTAACCACCGGTAACACCTTCATCGCTTTACGAAAGCGAGTGAACTTAACCACCGCAAGTGGCTTAGTCATGATGTCCGCAATCATCTGCTCGGTCCCAATGTGCTGCGTCGTGAGTAACTTGAGTTCCACGTTACGCCGCACCATGTGATACTTGTTATCGATGTGCTTGGACTTGGAGTGCTTGCTTGGCTTGGTGGTCAGCGAGATTGCTCCTTCATTGTCGCCCAGCAGCAATGGCACTGGATGCTTCCAGGCCAGCTCCTCACAAAGGCCAGCAAGCCACACCACGTCCTTGGTAGCTTCCGACATTGCAACATACTCCGCCTCGCACGTGCTCAACGCGTTGATCT
>QOKR01000983.1:0-13272 GCA_016880985.1 Phytophthora idaei
CACCCCCCCCCCAAAAAAAAAAGAGAAGAAAAAGTTATTTTTGTGTATAAGTGTAGCTGGTAGATTATTCTGGTAATACATACGTTGACAAAACGAGTCTTAACGCATCCGCAGATGACTAGATAACAAAAATCTAGATTGCTACTGCACATGTAGAGCAATGACCTTGATTCCTTGCGATGGAAAACCATCCGGTACCTAAGAATAAAATATTCGTCTGACGCTTTAACTACCGAAGAAGCTCTGACATTTAGCAAACAATATACAGACGATCCTCTCGGGATTGATATAGATAAGGTGGTGCAGAATGTTCTGGAAATGGCCGCTAGTTTTCAAACTTAAGATATACTATCTATCATCTCGTTACTGAATAGTGATACAAAGTTGTCAATTATTGCTTTGCAGAGGTGGTTAACTATGACATTATCCCGTCATGTAAACATGTAGGATGCCTGGAGAAATGCAAGCACATCTGTTCCTATTTAGTACAGTCCAGATGGAACCTAAACGAAGACTCAGCCAGGAAGTAAGGCTGCTACCCTAGGAGCGTCTGTGGTGGTGGTAGTCAACGCAGAAGTACTACAAGAGAGCGCGTATGCGGATAGTTATTTACGAAGCCAACGACGAATCGAGAACTAGACTACTGCCAAACACCGGAGCTAACATTAGCGTAGTCTCGGAGCGATACGCCAAGCAGCTGGAACGCCGCAACATACCCAACCATGACCGTCACATCGAAGTGCAAGAAATAAATCAAGGAAAAGCAGCGAAGAGTCGACGTGCGTCGGTTAAGGCCACTCTCGGGCGGGAACGCGTATACGTGTTAGATGTATGGACAATGGATTACAACGCTGGAGTCGACGTGGTACTCGGCACGGACTTCATGATTCCTGCGGGGGTGAGGCTGTTTAACGCAGCAGCAAAGCTCCAGGACGAAGTAATGATTCCTCTGATTAAGACGCAGAATATGATCGACGAGAATGAAGGCAAGCACATTCCAAGATGATCTACTCCGAAACCCAGGATCGAGCGTCGAGAATGCTACGAGTTCGCCCTCCAACGACGTCGAGCGTGTCCGACGACCCACAGTGTGTGGATTATGCGGACCGAGAAACTGGTACCAACTGTATCGAAGTTTTGGAGAGGGAATCCGATCCGAATACAACTAACGAATATTTCGGACACGGTGGCAGATATTGGACCCTCCTTCCACGTGGTTATGGGGGTTCCAATTGGATTTATACCTAGTGACCGTGGTTATGTGCTGCTGGACTCGCGGAAGTATCGAGACTGACGGGTTCTAGCCTATGGACCTGCGAACGACAGTACTTAAAAAAGAAGTTCCGGCTAACAACACATTTTTTTTACATGGGAGTGCAGGCTCAAGGAGGAATGGTTAGCACGTCAACCGCCAGCGGTTGGTTCACCTGGTTACTCAACCCCGAGACAGTTTGATGCGTCGCCCGAACGGAGACGACAGTAAAAGTGATGATTCTGCAAGTGAGATTAATAGTAGTGACGAACTGTCGGTAGACGATGAACTGCTGTCGTACTGTTGGAACCACGAACGAGACTCGTCGGCTATCACCAACAAGACGACAGGGGTAACAACGCCAACCAACGACCAAGATGTTGGTGCAGGTGAGCTGTGGGTGATACGAGCAGGGGTGAGACATCGATGGCCTGTGAAGCAGGCGCCCTAGAACAAGTTCTTGGCCCCGATCGGGAAACACTGTCGGACAGTGACAGTGCCGAAAACTCGGCGACTACACTCCTCCAGAACACGTATGTATCTCATGCGAGTTCAAACGACAGAAGGCAACGAGACTTCGGTAAGAGGCGATTGGGATTATTATGAGCATGACGCAGCAGACATCTAACTCAAGTATTACGCTTAATAATTGGCTCTCCTGCCGGATCAGTCTGAGTCCCCGGTCACTGAGCTTGACTACCTAGCTGCAAACGTTCGGAACCCGGAGCTGTCGCCGAAAGTCAGGCCGGCCTAGTGGAAGTGTTGAAGAGCCAGGAGAAATTTATGATCTCGAGCGGTAGCGCTTTGCCGCCACCTGCCTATGGCGTGATCTGTGACATAGATGTGCAGGGGTACGCACCAATCAAACCGCGTGCTCGACGAATACCAATGGGACATCTTACGA
Organism: Phytophthora idaei; assembly: GCA_016880985.1. Lineage (NCBI taxonomy): Eukaryota > Oomycota > Peronosporomycetes > Peronosporales > Peronosporaceae > Phytophthora > Phytophthora idaei. Next base: position 2,157 of record QOKR01000983.1, read on the forward strand.
AGCTGTACCAGCTACTCAAGGCACTTCTCGAAGAAACTTCATCGCATTTTTCAACAACGTGTGGGCATCGCCCACAGTGATCGTCATGACGAAAAATGGCATCGACATCCGTGTGTGCATAGACTATAAACTAGTCAACGCCATAACTGCAATCCTGGAAAATGACATACCCCTCATCGATGGCTTATTTACCGACTTGGCGGCATACCTATGGTTTTGCTCTTTGGACGCGGCGAATGATTTTTAAGCAATCATGATGGAGCTCAGCGCGCGCAAGATCTCAGCCTTCGTTTGGCCACTGGGGCACTTCGAATGGCTACGAATGCCTTTCGGTCTAACACATGCACCGATGATCTATCCGCGCATGATTGATAATGTATTGTGGGGATACGTGCAATCGAAAGGTGGCTGGAGCACCTTCGCGACGAAGATGGCTATCGCGGAGGAGCAAATCAAAGCCATTCGCAGTCCAGCTACCCAGTCTTCGGGACCAATGCGGGAAGAAATGCGAACGAAGTTTGATACTGCTCGCGAAGACTCGGCTACGGTGGATCCTTTTCAACATCTGACCAAAGGCCCAGCGTTAAATACGTTCTTGACGGATGCAGTCGACAAATCTTCGTTTACACCAGTGTTTGATCGCAGAACGTTTGTGGATGACATTTGTCTCGGTGGAGTTACGTTCGAAGGCTACTTAGCGACGTTGGATCGACTACTGAGCCGTATTGAGGAGTCTCGTAATAGCGTGAGCTTTACGAAGAGCATATTTATTCATTCACGGGTCCTTTCGCACGTCTCGAGAGAAGGCATACGGGCCGATCCAAAGAAGTTAGCGGCGATCACCGAACTTAAAAATTCCCACGGTCGAAAAAAGGTATGCAGTCTTTCTTGGGAGCGTTAAACTACTACAGCAGATTCATCCAAGATTTTGCGGTTGATGATGCTGCGCTCTACCAGCTCAAGTCTGAAGCTTTTGTACCAGGCGGAGGCTTAGCCACGGCTCAGCGAGGTTTCGACGCGCTTAAGAAGACGGCAGCAGAGGGTCCAATCCTCCGACACTTCGAGCGGAAGAAGGAAGGTTACATCATGTCGATCGCAAACGAGTGGGCACTTAGTTCGGCGATACTTCAGACGCATGACGACGAGCTACATCCAGTCAAGTTCTATGGGCGTGTCCTCAAGGACGCCGAGATCAACTACCACCCGGCGGAAAAAGAGGTGCTAGCACTCCTGCTAGTACTCACGACATACTGGTGGGACATCCACTTCGAGCCTGTACTCGATTCTCGACGCTTGGATGAATTTCAAAGTCAAATTCACTCTTTGGAAGAGCAGTCCAGTGTGCGGTGCTACTTCCTTCGTCGCAATTCATCGTTGGACGCGTAAAAGAGAGTGATTGTGCATTTATTCGGCTGCTGCAGTCAACAGCGACGGATTTCCTACCCCTCGATGACTGGCTAGTCCTGGTGGCGCCGCCTAACAAACGTTCTCGAACGATCCAGATGGACCCTAACTTGCTGTACGCACGTCTGCCGAAAACACATGATAGATTTGGGGTGTCATTTAACGGATCAGCGAAAACTGAGAAGTACGCCGGATATGACAGCTGCTCCCGGATCGTGTGGCGACTACCGGAATGGCAAATCGTGATCGCTGCGAGTGTTTACCTACGGTAAACGTAGTCGAATACTCGGGAATGACCAACTGAGTAATTGCCGCTCTTGAACATGGCGCCAGTGATGTCGTTATTGTTGGTGATTTAACGTGATTAATCCAGCAATCCCTAGGGGTGATAGTGTTCCGGAAAGAGTATCTAATGGTTCAATTGAGCCGCCACAAAGAAGCCATGGCGCGCCTCAAATCGGTGAAGCACCTCCACGTGACTCGAGAATACAGCACCGCCGCCTACTCGATAGCATCCGAATCCTTGGAGCTGAAAATGGTAAAAAGTGGTATTAAGCATAAGCCGGAAAGCTGAGCTTGGAGAACTCAATCGGATTCCAGAAGTGATCTAAGATGAGTTGAATGAAGCTGAAATGAAAATCCTGTTCGACAGGATCTATTCAATTGGCGGAAGCCTGTCACTTACCTACTCCCAAGAAGTTTGCTGACCCCATATGGGCATGGCGACGACTCGATCACAACGAAAATTCACAAGAGGAGAGTTAGGTTTGCTGATGAAACCATTAACCAAGCCGTGAACTCGCTCGAAGAAACCCAACGACGAGAAGCACTTGCTAAAATTTCGATGACCAACTGCAACCAGAAGTAACCCAAAGTCAGTTAAAGGAGCCGAGCACTGAAGTCATCGATCCAGTAACCATACAGGAAGAACGGAGACTATAGCCCAAGACGAGGAGTTACGATGGTCGAACCTCAAGACGGATATTCGAGGCTAAATCGAGAAACTTAGATACACAGATACACGAGATGCACTCAAACTGACCGACAAGTTCATGCTTACAGACGGCAGCGTACTCCACTACGTGACGAAGTATCATCGGGATGTTTCTGAATGTCAAGACGAGATCGATCTAAGGCTTATCGTACCCACAACATGTTCAATAACTTCTCCCGAATTGTCATGACTCTCAAGGGAGGACACTAAGGAGTTGTCCGGACTTACCAACGAGTCAGGCGAGATTACAACTGGTACGGACTGTACCCTGATGAGTAACAGCACGTGAAAACGTACCCAGACTGTAGCTCGAGCGAACGTCGACCTCATCTGCGAGGATACTCACTTGGCAACGTGCTAGCTGAATGACCGTTCCAGGTTGTGTCAATGGACTTTGTGATTCCATTGCCGAAGCCTCGGCCAGGGAACACAGCTCTTCTGCTATTTCAGTGTACATTCACAGGAATATGTGATCGCCAAGCCCATGGCTCAGACTGATGCCCTCACGGTTGTGCCAGCTGTCAAATAATACCAGCTCTTACCAGACATGACCGGGATCCACGGTTTATAAGCGAGGTATTCCAACCTTTTGCTGAGACGATGCGGTTCCGAGTACGAGCGATGTTGCGTTATCGGCCTCAGGGCAATGGCGAACAGGAGAGGTCAGTCAAAACAGTAATTCAGTCTGTCAGAGTGTACGCCGAAGAGCCGCTTCAGCAAGACTGGGACTAGATTGCTGAGCGTTAGGCTTTGTCATATACAAATCGCAATTCACGACAAGTAGAGATCCCCCTTTTCTACCTGGTCCATCGCTAGGAAGGCCATACGACGCTCAAAGCCATGACATCGTCTATCCGGCGAGGAGGTGGTGAACAATCTAACGCATTGGCGTGACGACGGGAAGTTGGCAGACAACACGAGATCGCTCTTGGAATGACCAAGGCGTAACAAGCTTCCGAGAAAAGCTCGAAGAACCAGGGAGCATAACGAGACTTTGAGCCAGGAGGAACAAGCTGCTATACCTCGACATAGTCGAGGCGAGCCTTCCGGCCAGAGTCACGATGACGCAGGGGCATCACAATAGTGGCGAAGCACCGAAGTCTCTCTTTGATCCTGGCAGCCGTGTGTGGCCGTGCATGGAACGCGTCTAGCCTGGACTCACTAAGAAGCTTGACCATAGGTGGCACGGCCCCTTCAGAATCAAGAAGCAGGTTGAACAATATGCGTTTGAACTCGAGCTACCAGACAAGAGCGGATGCCGTTTTTACCCGGTGTTTCACGTCTCTCGGTTGAAGCCAGTGTGTGAATTCGAAACCAGACCAGCGATTACACTGACAGAAGGTGTCACCGAAGACTCGAGGCTCGACTTCGACGAAGAGCTGCTTCCTGAGGATAGCTGGCAACCTGACCATCTGGCTAGAGAATTCGAGATCCGAGCTATTCTTGATGACAGATCACCATTCGCGACTACTACTGAAAGACCAGTGCGCGAGTTCAAAGTGAAGTGAATCGGCTATGATGAACCCACGCGGTAATCTGCAGTAGTTTTTTTTCTCGTCTATAATATGGGCTGCATTGCCCCACGTACAGGCCGATTTCGACGATGACTCGTTGGCTAGTCTTCGTCCGCGACTTGAACCATCTGCAGTCGCTCTTCGCTTAGCCACAGGTAGTCGTAGAGGATGCCTCCGCACGACAAATTTGACATGGGTTCCCGTTTTGTATGGAATTCATGAACCTGAACACGATGGAAGAAAACAACAGAAATATTCAAGCTCGAGCTACGGCTAAACCAACCGGGAATTACTACTTGGACGCTCGGGTCTTGGTTAAAATAAACCAGCTCAACAAGGAGTAGGAGCCTACGCCCCGGAGGCATCAGTCGCTTCGTTCGACTCGATGGTCGCAGCCATCCTAGCCAAGGGCCGAAGAAGATCAGCCTCACAAACACATGAAGTCTCAGACTCCGGAACTAGATCATCAGCACGAGCTGCTGGATAACAGTGGATTCACCTGAATCTGACGGCCAACAGACTCTCGAGTCTGACCAACAGGGACAAGCAGCGGAAAATCTGGATCTTCACACCGATTACTCCCGGCGATTGTATCCATCCCAACTGACGACAGGGAAGCTTCCGCCAAGGTTCGGGCGGATATGACTGACTGTGAATCAGGTTGGCCTATCTTTGTACCAGGTCGAACGCTTGTCACGTCTCAGCTCTTGCCCCGTTGGTTCCAGACCAGCTTTCCACGTTGAGCCGTCATCACCCAGACTTTGGGCCAATCACATGAGGCTTCGCCAGTGCCGCAATGTACCCCAATAGAACTCCCCGCATCTTGTGGCATCGGTGGTATCGAGCTTTGAGGAGTCTTAACGCGAGGGTTAGCTGGGAAGGCTCCGGTCATTGCTTTCAGAAGCAAATCACTACACCACAACTGCCCACACAGCGAGGTAAGCCACGGCACTTGGTGTGAGTCGTTGTGTCTCGGTCCGTACCTCGTCAGCACGCACACCTCATCCCGCCAATGCTGCAGTTCAATCTTACACCACCACCCGTTCGTCGTGTCAGTATGTCATCATCAGGATTCAGCTCCTGCGCGTTTGGCTTCTTATTCGTGTTCGTCATCTTAGCCTTCTGCTGGCCCAGCTTCCTCGGGAGCATTCACACCTTCTGCTAGCTCACTGTCTGCGCACTCGAGTGGGCCATCATCATAAATAGCCATTCCGATTACCACCGTTCCATTGGTGAATAAACGCAGTTCTGACTACATAGATAGAAACCGTGGCCCGCGTCTCTGTTTGGTTGCGGCTTGACGCCTCGGCCACGCTCCGAGTAGTCGGTGGTGGTTTGAGAGAGATCATATTTGTATTGGTAGATAGATATTTACATGTATTTCTTCAGGCACGCTGAGCAGAACAGGATTTACTATCAACCACACACGGGCATGTCCGACTATCAGTGAGTACGCGGTAGTGGCGGGATAGTTTCGGTAGATTGCATATGACTGTCGGTGAGCATGCCTACTGGTAGTAGACAGTGTTTATCCCTGACAGGGCCAAGAGCCAGAGAGTAGTTGGTCGTGTATTTGACTAGCGAGATTTCGCTGCACGTTGGAGGAGCTTGTACGCCCTCCATACATGTTTTACGTTCGGAGTATAGCCCTGACATCCCCCATATCACGTCTGAAAGTCCAGTACCTTATCTTTATAGAGATTACGGGGTTTATTTGCGAGAGAGAGAACACTCTAGCCTTTGCTCGTAGCTAGTAGTCTTGCGTTTTCGGTGGCTTGGCAGCGGGACACATGGTACGCAGGGCACACAGACAACCCGGAAGGGTAGGTACTGGGGCTTCAGGTCTATTACTCACATAACGCATATTGAGGCTTCGTGACTTAGTGGGTGTCATTCGTGTGGAAGTGTGCTATTAGAGTTTTGGTGTGTTACTACACGACAGCTGCAACTTGTCGGCATTGGAGATGCTGAGTTGAAGTTCGATCTATCAAGTTGAAGATCATGACTTCGAGGAGGGCATCTTGGAATCTGCATGTGGGGCGGGCAGTTGAGGATAGTGCTCATAAAGTATGGGAGCAGGTTATGTATGAGGTCGGGATAGAGCCCGAGAGTGTTGGTTGGGGCTAAAGCAAGATCGTATCCAACACTAAATCTATTAACCTTCGTTTTATATTTTTAAGCGCAAGTGCGCCTGAAACAGCCAGCGTTCTAACACACACGACCCCTGTTCTCTGCAGCGAGCGCCAAGTCGTAGAATCCTTCAACAAGAGCGAAAAACATCGACCTGCCAGCACCTTGAGGCCCCCACAGAGCTACCGGTTGTCCCGCTGCGATATGCAAGGAAATCCCGCTAACACCTATCGAACTTGGTCAACTCCAGTATGCGAACCGAACATTCTGGCGTATGACACTCTCGCAGCACGGCAATATACCGCATCGGACCAGGGTTGGCAAAGGCTATGGGTTTAGGCCACAGGCCAAAAACATACCCGTCGATTGACTTAAACTCGTGGCGAAAGGTTTAAACGACCTGTTTCGGTCCTAAATGTTACAGGCTCGTGAGCTGGTCGTACACTTAGTACGATTGCTTGATTCGTAGTTTTTCAAAGTACAACTGGGCCCAGTAGGCGATGGCGGACGACGAGGCTTGCACGTTCGAGGATGGAGCGGGCAAAGCGGGGCAAAGGAAAGAGGGATAAACGCGTAAGACGTTGCTTCGACCGCAAAACCATCGTTTGCATATTTCATCGCAGCATCTGAATGCATTATAGGATCTACATGTATTAAATACGTGTATCCTAGTATACCGCATTTATTTTATGTAACATACATATTTCCTCTGATTGGAAATACTCATGGGCACTTGTAAAATTAAATGATTATTCGTTTATTAATGTTTACGAACATAAAAAACAACAGACTACCACGCTTGTTCTTCCTAAGGAAATCGAGTGCCTGTTGATACGCATCCACGAGTCAGGAAGTTTACCAGCGGCTCGCAGCTTGACCTTGCCCATGAGAGGAAGCTTGTACTGGTTTCCACCCTCCGCCAGCATAATACACTCCATACACTTCTGCAGAGTCAGGAAATGCCGTCAAAGTATCCGTATGCATTGTAGCAAACGCCAACGCCACCGCTTGAATGAGCTCGTCGATGTTGTTGCACGATTCGTCGTACTGCAGGCTCTGAAGTGAAGTAAACAGGACCAAATCTAGGCAGTTTAGATCCGGCGAATTAGCTGGTTGAAATATCATACGGATATTCTATCCATCCGCGGTACCGGCAACAACAACGTCTGGGTCGTTAACTGGAACGTGCGGTTTAGCATTACCCTGCTGAATCAGAATGGGTTGACGGCGGTCCCAACCCCTTGGCCAACTTGTCGTGATGGCATGAATGCCGTACCGAATAAGGTACGACCTGGACACGTTTCTATTAACTGTCTCGATGTTTCTTGTGCATAGCGTACCTTTGCCTCCTTAACGACTCTTCTTCTTAGCTTCGTACTGCTCCGTAAATGGCCCCAAACCTATCTTGCCGTTCCACCTACACTTACGATGAGGGTCAAACCTATGATCATGTTAGAAATATCCACATTAAATTATCAAGTATCCCAAACCTCGGTCTTGCCACTGCCGCTAATAACATAGTCTTCGGAATGAAGTTCTTGCTGCGACAGCTCCGCGGTCGAACCTCTTCGTCGTCGAACACCATGAATGAACGTCCAGGGTTGAACTATTTTCGTCTATCATCATGATGCCGTCAAAATAGTCGAATTCCAGCGAGTCGTCGTCAACATACGACATTGCCCACTCAACTCGGCGTAACTTGTTTTCTGCAGTGAGCGAAGGCATGATTCGGCCAGAACACCGTGACAGCTCTTCGCTGTTGAGTAGTTCGCGCACCTGGTGCGATCATATGCCCGCGGCGGCTGCAGGCTTTCGGATAACCTGACGATCCTTGGTTGGTACAGCCGCAACTTTAGCGATTACCTCGCTGCGTTCCAATATATTTCTAACACAGTTTCCTTGCCTCCTGCTCTTCCAAGCACCGTCGACGTTACCCACCTCCATAGCTGCGTTGTATTGGTGCCAGATTGCGTGTATAGTCGACCGATAACAGCCTTTAGTCTTTGCAATCGCTGACAGAGCGCCGCGGCTCAGACTCTATTTGTACTGCGCAACAGAAGCTCGTCGATGATCACCCGCCTCTCCGCATTCGTAACGTTTCCCATGAGCTATACCATGGATGCAGATGAAGTCTTGTTTTGCCCCAGCGGTGTTTGCAAATTGGAAAATGAGGATTGGCTTTAGGTTTGGACCTCGTGTGGTAGCTGTAGGACGATCTGGGCTACCACCTTATCACCATTCCAAAGAGGGGGATCCAGGCACGTCTTTTAAGCCTACCAAGAGTTCTTTTCGAGCAATATGGACAGTTTTATCTAATCCCAAAAAGGTTGTTGCTTGTATTTCCGATCAGAGGAAGAAATATAATTATTTACAAAGTGGGCTATACATGGAGATATGTGGTAAAGCTATCGTGCGAAGTGATCGAGTAAGTCATTACCACAGCCCGTTCTTTGACAATGCACGGGGCGGTCGTCTTCATATGCACTGGTCCTTCGGTGGGAGGGTGGGCTACCACATTAGAACATCGGTCAATTCAGATGTCTCTGTACTGCAATGGAAATCGAACATATAGGACGCATTTCAAACCGGTAGGATAGATCTCTCACTCGAGGGAGAAGTCCCAGGCGATAGAGTTTAAGCATGTTATGTCTATTGATGATCAACAAGGCAAGTAGAACACAAAATAAAGATGGTCATAATTACATCAAAATAAAAATGAAAATGTCAGCAATTTAGCTTATTTTATTTTATTTTATTTCGTCAGATGCCTAATTTTAGGATGCTGAATTCACATATGCATGTCACAGCACAGCGCCGACGGCGGATTTGTACCATTGGATACTACACTCTACAATAGGTAATTTGCACTCTAGCCCCAGAGAAACCAATCAACACGTGCACACTATGCGCCTTTCTCAATTCTGGTGGTGCTTGCCATGCCTTTCCTCGAGGCACTCTCGATGTCCACGGACTCCACCCAAGTGTCTCAAGTTGCCTCGCCCACCAGCGTAAACCAGAGACTTTTGAGGATTCGCCACACATCCATCGAGCCATCGCTGATCCGAAGAAAGAGGTTTGACTCCGGAGAAGATGATGGACATGATGAAGAACATGATGACCAAGGAGAAGTATGCTGAGAAATGTGGTACCGTATTCCTTATGTGCTTGCCTACGGGATCTTTTTACTGACCGAAACAACTAGCCAATCAGACACTAGTTTTTGTTTCGTTCCGTTGCTGTTCATGTGCTTACCGACAGTTCAGTACCACCACAAATTTGACATTAGCAAAATCGCGGCAACTGAGCCTGAGCCTGAGCAACGACAACGGCACATGCGAAAGCCTCCATCGCGCCACCCCCGAATGAGTGGAGACAGCCGCAAGGCCCCATCGCATTCACAGACCTGTTACACTAATGAGAGGAAGCTCGAGATTGTTTGCGTTTTGCGCTAAGAACGATGCTAACGAAACACTAGCTAAATACTTTCGTGGCCTAGATGACCACGCTCGAGAGCAGAACCGAAAACAGCTGCATCCGTTGCGTAAACAGTGTGGCGGCTGGAGACTTTGTGTGCTACACCTAGTCTAGCTCAGTTCAAGTATGTGCGGTCGAAAGGCGTTGCTACTGTCCTATCTGCAGATGCCGAGGGTAAACTTGTGCAGTGGATTAGTGTACTGCGAAACGATGGGGGCCCCGGAAGCGCAAAGATGCTTGAGTTGCAAGCTAAGGAGACTGTTAGTGACTATAATATTTCTCCATTCATGGCTTCCTGGAACCGGAGGAAAGGGTTCATGAAGCGGCACCGGCTCAGCATTCATACACGAACTCGCCAAGGGAAGTTTCGTTAGCAGATGCAGAAAATATTGCAATCAACATCGCAATTGACGTCTAACAGAAGAAAATATTTCAAATAATATATTAAACGGCTGGAGCTACACCGACCAAACCGGGAAGCTCGGATATTTTTATTTCGATTTTAATTTTAGTTTCTAACGGTCGCGTAGGTGTAATTTTTAGTACTTACCAAAGACCTCAATTTATAAAACAGATTCAAAGCCTGTTTGGGTGCGAGAAGCTGGTATGGACAAGGAAAGATTCATTGTAATGCTGCTTGCCGACTCTGACGGCACAAAATATCCACTTCATGTTGTTCGAAAAAGCTCTCGATCAACAGTGGAAGGTGGTGAACCTGCCAACTGGAAGTATAGGAGCGGTTTCGATGTTGATAGATCGCTGATCAACATGACCTATGCCTTCGATGTGTCGCGTTGTCTTTTGACAATTGTCTTCTCTTCTCTCAGCCAGACTTCATCCTGCGGCGCGTACGCGATGATCATCTCAGTTAAGGTCTTCCCGGCGCGCAAAGACGGAAAATATAGAAGTGATGAAGCCGGTGGCCTGGGGAAAGCGTAACCTGCCAGATTTAATACGAGCAACAAACCCCTATAATCTGTTAGGCCTGTGGTCGTCGCCTTTTTCGGTGGCCGATTGGCCTAAACCCTGGTCCTGGTAGTGCTTCGTAGAAGTGCTTAGCAGCCCAATCGGGATTAGGTAATTCGAAATTGCCGATGTGTGGAACAAATCCATATTTTTGTCAAGTGAATTTGATTTATAAATCTCGTAAATCCCATGTAATCTTGCGTGCTGGAGATCTCTGACGGCTAAGTGTCTCTCACTTTACATTTTGGTCTCTACCAAACAATACACTCGGCTAGAAACTTTTGGAAGTGCCAGCTTCCCCATTTTGCGTTCGTCTTTCCGTGGACGCACTACATTGCCCTAGTTTTACATGAATCAAGATTTATTTGTATCAGTATAAACACTCAAAGAATAAAATATAATTGCCTTGATCCTGATCTAACACTGACTTATACAGTTTGGCTGGTTTAGAGAAATGATATGCCTTTCACAAGCATAGAGAAATCTCAACAAATTCAAATAAAATCAGAGCACATTCTTATTTGCTTGCCACGAATTCTTCACCCCCCCTCCGCCTCGCGCCCCCTCAGACTTCCCACCATCACCCAGCCCCACGCCACCCAACACGCATCACCACGACCCCGGCCGACCCCAC
>QOKR01000984.1:0-16782 GCA_016880985.1 Phytophthora idaei
CACTCAACCTCATTCTGCATTTTGCTCTCTACCCAGCAAGCTCAAGCAACCACAGCAACAACAAAGATGTCCACGTCTCCGAGAACCGTGCACGCCTACGCCTCCTTTGGCAAGGGCGAGGAGATCAAGCCCTGGGAGTACCAGTCCCGCCCGCTCGGCGCCGAGGACGTCGAAATCAAGATCTCGCACTGCGGCATCTGCGGCTTCGACCTGCACACGCTTGACAGCGGCTGGGGACAGACCACCTACCCGTGCGTGGTGGGCCACGAGATCGTCGGTGAAGTGACGCAGGCTGGTCCCGACGTCAAGGGCCTGCAGGTCGGCGACCGCGCTGGTGTCGGCGTGCCTGAACAAGGACTCCAAGGCTCCGTGCTCCGTGTGCGCCACCGGTGACGACGCATACTGCCCGCACCGCGTGTGGACGTACAACGACAAGTACAAAAGCGACGGCGCTATCACGTACGGCGGATACGCCGACTACGTGCGCGTGCCGCACGAGTTCGCGATCAAGATCCCGGACAACATTCCGTCGGACGTGGCTGCTCCTCTGATGTGCGCCGGCACGACGGTGTTCACGCCGTTTAAGGAGGCTGGTATCAAGAAGGGCGACCGCGTCGGTATCGTGGGCATTGGCGGCCTGGGCCACATTGCTATCCAGTTCGCCAAGGCAATGGGTGCCGCCTCCGTGACGGCCTTCTCGCGCTCCAACAACAAGGAGCAGGAGGTGCGTGGCCTGGGTGCCGACGAGTTCGTGGTGTACACGGACGAGAAGCAGGCCAAGGCGGCTGTCGGCTCCGTGGACATCCTGCTGATCACGGCCGACGCCAACAACATGCCGTACAGTACGTTCCTGAGCTTCCTAGCTGTGCGTGGCACGTGCATCATGGTGGGTCTGCCGAACGATGACATCAAGTTCAACGCGTTCCAAGTCGTGGGGAAGGGCGCCAAGTTTGTGGGCAGCAACGTGGGCAGCATCCAGGACATGAAGGACACGCTCGAGGTGGCGTCCAAGCACAACGTGCGTCTGGTGATCCAGAAGCTGCCGATGGCCAAGGTGAACGAAGGCATCGACATGGTGCGCAAGGGCACGGTGCGCTACCGCGTGGTGCTCGAGAAGTAGGTGTAGTGTTTTCCTGCACACGACGACTGTAAGCTTAGAGATGAGAGTGCATCCGTCCACGCGATGGTAGCGCTCCCCGCAATAAATACAAGTAGCCATTTTGCTTTATGAAGCTACATGTCCAGCGTTTGTGCTATTGAGTTGAAAGTGGCATTGGCTTCATTGGTTTGTACTGGATCAACTTGGACCACGTGCTGAAGTGGTGAGGCATCACAACCATCGAGCCGGTCACTTGAGTGTTACATTAATCATGCTAAGTTTCCCCGATCGAGTTCAGCAGGCTACACGTATCCTGGCTGCATCCTGTCGCTGTTCTGTTCGAACGATCTAGCTCAATGTAAATCGTTGCTAGGGTGCACAATGAACATACTGCACTTGCCACCAGCCAACTCGAAGGTTCCTACGCTCGTAGGCTCGTAGTGTCCACCAGGTGGAGCACTACAGTAATTGCCAACCTTGTGACAACTGACGGATGAGGTGTCGCTCATTTTCGTGGCTGGCGGCGTCTACAGGATCGGGCGTGCCCTCGATGTAAACAATCGGAGCCCGTGATCCTGATCCCAAGCCCCACGGTCCGATCAGCCTGTCTCTCGTTCTCCGTGGTGCGTCAACCACCGGCAGGCTTACAGTACTTGCGAAGCAGAGTGTCCCAAGCAAATGACTTGGTGTTTGTATATTTTGGGGGTTACTCGATCTGTAAACCGGTGTGGTTACCCAAGCTGAAGCGGACAAGAGACAAGGCGCCGATAACAACCAGGACAAACAACTTTGGTTGAACCAAAACTCGTCGCTCACTTCCTATGCGACGGTGAGCCTAGCCACGTAGGATACGCGTCCGGTAAGTGGAGAAGCAGCACGTGCCAGATACCTTCACCCAGGCTTGCCTTGTTCCCGTTCCGATGGACGCTCATTTCCGATTTTGATCGACACTTGACAAGTGAACCCCAAACCAGCACTAACTGCAACAGAGACCATGTCGAGTGCCCCGAGGACCACCCACGCGTACGCCACATTCGCCAAGGGCGAGGAGGCCAAGCCCTGGGAGTACCAGTCGCGTCCTCTTGGCCCCGAGGACGTGGAGATCAAGATCTCGCACTGTGGCATCTGTGGCTCCGACCTGCACACCATGGACAGCGGCTGGAGTCAGACCATGTATCCGTGTGTGGTAGGCCATGAGATCGTGGGCGAGGTGACACTGGTCGGCGACCAAGTCAAGGACATGAAGGTGGGCGACCGCGTAGGTGTCGGTGCACAAGTTTGGGCCTGCCTCAACCAGTTCCCGGACGAGCCCTGCAAGGAATGCGCCAACGGCACGGACGCCTACTGCCGCTACCACGTGGGCACGTACAACTCCAAATACCGCAAGACGGACGGCGCCATCACGTACGGTGGATACGCCGACTACATCCGCGTCACACACGAGTACGCGTTCAAGATCCCGGACAGCATCCCGTCGGACGTGGTCGCGCCACTGCTGTGCGCCGGCACCACAGTGTTCACGCCGTTCAAGGAGGTGGGTATCAAACCCGGTGACCGCGTTGGTATCGTGGGTGTTGGTGGATCGGGCCACCTGGGCATCCAGTTTGCAAAGGCTATGGGCGCCGCCGCTGTGGTGGCCTTCTCGCGCTCGGCCAGCAAGGAGCAGGAGATCCGTCGTCTCGGCGCCGACGAGTTCGTCGTGTACACGGACGAGAAGCAGGCGGCGGACGCGGCCAACTCGGTGGACATCCTACTGATCACAGCCGACGCCAACAACATGCCCTACACTCTGTTCCTGAGCTTCCTGGCGGTGCACGGCACGGTGATCATGGTGGGTCTGCCTAACGACGAGATCAAGTTCAAGCCGTACCCGCTCGTGGGCAAGGGCGCCAACTTCAAGGACAGCGCCATCGGCAGCATCCAGGACATCAAGGACATGCTGGAGCTGGCGTCCAAGAAGAACGTGCGTCCTGTGATCCAGAAACTTCCTATGAGCAAGGTGAACGAGGGCATCCAAATGGTGCGCAATGGCACAGTGCGTTACCGCGTCGTGCTCGAGAACTAAATGGCTCGTTCGAAACCTATTTGCTCCGTTCTGACTAATAAGTTCACTCACACAGCGCCCATAAGGCGAAGGAAATGTACAACATTACTTAAAACCTGACGTTATTTTTCTTCGCCATTGAACGTACTAAGTAGTACCCATAGGATAGTTTCGAGGAGTTCACGCCTTCGGCTAAGAGCGCTTCATTTAGTGTTTGAGCTAACATATTTTTTTACTAGGACTACTACGGAGTAGTAAGACATTTACCAGGAATCCTGAAGAGGTTTGAGTAGCTTCCCTGGGCACGGTGGTCTACTGCAGACTCGGGGGGTATTTGCGGCTACGAACCGAATGAGATCCATCACCAAGGCAGAACAATTCTCAAGCTGTGAGCATGCGAAACATGCTATCGCGAGCTGGTCGAGCATTCGACAACTCATCGGCCTGAAACACCTCCTCCCCACGGATACTCCAGAACGTAATTGGATCAAGTCGCTTGCGCTCTATCCTTATCTTGTTTTGAGAGTCTCTCATGTGGCACAGCGCAACTTTACAGCTCCGAAACGCTATGGTGCTTTTGGAGCAACGCCAGCGCCAATTGGTATCGTGAGTTCATCCATACGTTATGCAGCACGTCTTCGGAAGCTACAGCGGAGGTCATGCCGAACAACATCTAAATTAGAGCATGGTAGGTTGCATGCTATGTAGCACTGCGGCTTTCTGACTCGCGCGTTGTATCGAAGCTGTGCTCGCAACTTTGGCGTCGCTTCCGACGATGATGAGGAGGTCCTGTGAGCCAAGCTCTACCCCCCCCCCCCCGTCTTGAAGTTTCCATTCTGTTAAACGCAGATCATCAATGCTGCCTTGATTTGCCGAGACCCGGACGATGTCAAACCGATACTGTAGTCGAGAATTCTCCACTTTGGTGCATGACACTCGGCAAAAAGCAAAACGGCCAGCTGCTACTTCAGCTTCCCCCCTGCAATCTCATAGTGACGCGCAAGCTCCACTTGTGGGCCAGCTCTAGGCGCTGAGCATCTAGAAAAGAAAGATGCTTTCCCGGCATCGGAAGGTAAAATCTCCACGGCCCCAACTGCAGGGGGGCCGTGTCATCCAGCCCGGCAACAGCGCACGCTAAACACCTCGTGGGGGTCGACACTATTAGCACTGCAGCTCTCCGCATCGAAACCTTGCGTTGTGATGCACAACTTGTGAATGGTGCTACCCATCCGCATCGGCTCAACTTCAACCGTCAGAAAGGGGCCACTATTCGGATGGTCTTTTTACTTGGTCTCACTATTGTCCAAATCCACCACCGCAAAGGGAGTGATCACGAAGTTCATTCCGCATTCCGCGTGCGCACTCGTACTTCAACCTCCCGAGGCGTACGAGACTATCACTCTGCAATGCTATCAGCTCGCCTGCTGCGACGTCAGTTGCTCTCCAGCGCGCGTCGCCCGCCCGCGGCCCTGCGCCAGCTGCATGCGGCCCCTAAGGAGAAGCTCTTCGATAAGATCCTAGTGGCCAACCGCGGCGAGATCGCCGTGCGCGTGATGCGCACGTGCAAGAAGCTAGGCATTAAGACGGTGGCCGTGTACTCGGAGCCCGACGTGAACTCTGTGGCCGTACGCATGGCCGATGAGGCCGTGTGTGTCGGGCCGGCGCCCTCAAGCCAGAGCTACCTGAGCATCCCTAAGATCGTGGAGGCCGTCAAGGCCACAGGCGCACAGGCCGTGCACCCGGGTTACGGCTTCCTGTCGGAGAATAAGGACTTCTGCGAGGCGCTAGAGGCCATTGGGGTGGCGTTCATCGGCCCCGGCCACGAGGCCATCCAGGCCATGGGCGACAAGATCGAGTCCAAACAGCTGGCCATGGACGCGGGCGTCAATACGATCCCGGGTTTCCTGGGGGAGATTGACACACCCGATGAAGCGGTCAAGGTGGCCCAGGAGATTGGCTACCCGGTCATGATCAAGGCCAGTGCCGGCGGAGGCGGCAAGGGCATGCGCGTCGCCTACAACGACGAAGAGGTGCGTATGGGTTACCGCCTGTCGAAGGAGGAGGCGGCCAGCAGCTTCGGAGACGACAGGATGTTCCTCGAGAAGTTTATCGAAGACCCACGTCACATTGAAATCCAGTTAATTGCAGACTCGCACGGCAACGTGGTGGCCCTGCCGGAGAGAGAATGCTCCATCCAGCGACGTAACCAGAAGGTGATTGAAGAGGCGCCGAGTGTGCTGCTGGATCCAGAGACGCGGTTGGCC
Organism: Phytophthora idaei; assembly: GCA_016880985.1. Classification (NCBI taxonomy): domain Eukaryota; phylum Oomycota; class Peronosporomycetes; order Peronosporales; family Peronosporaceae; genus Phytophthora; species Phytophthora idaei. Next base: position 5,408 of record QOKR01000984.1, read on the forward strand.
ATGGGCAAGCAGGCTGCGATGCTGGCCAGGAAGGTGGGCTATGTGAGTGCCGGTACGGTCGAGTTTCTGTGTGATAAGCACAAGAATTTCTACTTCTTGGAGATGAACACGCGTCTACAGGTGGAACACCCCGTCACGGAGCTTATCTCGAAAGTGGATCTGGTGGAGCAGATGATCCGCGTAGCTGCAGGCCATGAACTACCCAAGGAGTTGGTCGAGGGACCAGTGAAGATCCACGGCTGGGCTATGGAGAGTCGAGTGTACGCTGAGGACCCACTACGGGGCTTCTTGCCTTCTATCGGACGGCTTCTGCAGTACGAGGAACCTGCTCATCTCCCGGGTGTGCGTGTGGACTCTGGAGTGAATGAAGGCAGCGACATCTCCATGTTCTATGACCCGATGATCTCCAAGCTCATCACGTACGGCAAGGACCGCTCTGAATGTTTGGCCCGCATGAAGACAGCGCTGGACAACTACGTCATTCGCGGGCCTGGCAACAACGTCGCATTCCTGCAAGATGTCTATCGCCACCCTCGCTTCGTGAGTGGAAAGATCACTACAAAGTTCATCGAGGAGGAATATCCGGATGGCTTTGATGGCGTGAAGCTGACAGCACCCGAAGTAGAGGATCTCCGCGTCGTCGGCGCCATCATGCACTTGAAGAAGACGCGCGCTAGCAGCCAGATCTCAGGCCGCATTCAATCGACTCCTGCAGAAGGTTTCGGCTCGTTCGACTCGCTCAATGGAGACGAGCTGGAGTTTGTGTCTGACCAAGCGGGAGTTGTTCCCCGTCTGCGAGCGATCGCCCCCGGTTTATCGTCTCAGGAACTGATTGCGCTGGCTGAACACAATGACCTCAAGAACTTGGGAGCCCAGCTATCCGTTAGCATCGATGGGCCATTCGGAGAGTCCAAGCCCGTTGTTGTGGTGGAAATCGAGGTCGAGAACAAACGACACCGCACCGAAACCGTGACGTTGGCTCTGGTGGACAACAAGTGGCATGTTGTGGGCAACGTGGACTGGTCGCTCAACGGGCCGCTGTTCAAGGCGTCGTACGCAAAGCAGGACGGAGCAGCGGACCAGCCATTGGCGTCGCAAATGCTGCAGACACTGCCCGAGGGCTTCCGTCTTCAATTCCACGGTGCTGTCCATGATGTGGTTGTACGTAATGAGCTGGAGGCTGCGTACGGAAAACACATGCAGCCGAAGCCCGAGGTCGACACGTCCAACTTGTTGCTATGTCCGATGCCCGGTATGCTCATCTCGGTAGCGGTGGAGGTCGGCCAGTACGTGGAGCTCGGCCAAGAACTGGCCGTCGTGGAGGCCATGAAGATGCAGAACGTGCTTCGTTCCGAGAAGAGAGGTGTCATCAAGAGCATTGGACGTGCTGCCGGTGACTCCCTCAAGGTGGACGAGGTCATTCTCGAGTATGAATAAGCTTCGATTAGACCAAATGTGGCTGGAGCGTAAGCAAAGGAAAAAAAGATGCAAAACACAAGAAAAAAACAAGGAATGCCGCATATATATGTGAGAGAAATCCACACGATCGATCTTTTAGCGAGTCGTCGCTGACCCCTCGAGCCCATATCCAGACGCCACTTCCGGGTGTTTTCAAACCACAACAGATATGAGCCCTACATGGACGTTTTTGGCTGTAAGTGTTGCTTTATTCCTCGTGCATGTTCACAGTGAGTCAGCAGTCTACAAACTGCACACGGATTCAAGTTGTTCGTCGTCGCCGACCATCATCGGCTTCCAGGAATCGCCACCTCCGTCTTGCTCTGCTATCACCACGTGCTCCAGTGTCAACATCGACGGCGAGAAGTTGTACTGGGATCGAGCTTGTGCCTCAGACACGTACGATGATCTGTCAGCTGCTGCCTACGGAGACAAACCGTACGTGTTGATGGAGATCTACGAATCGGGGCAAGAGTGCAAGAAATTGCTATCCGGAGCAGCGTTTCTAGCTGATGGAAGCTGTTTGGTCACCGACAACGGGGCCTCCAGTATGAAGGTTTCTCTCTACGCGGATGGATCGGCGACGTTCCTCACGTATCGGGGCACGAGCTGTAGCGGCACAGTGGTAAAGAGCACCAAAGTCACGAAAGCTTCGATCTCGAGTCATTCGTGTGAAAATGGAGCTCTCAAGTTTTATTCCGGCAGCGCCACCACAGCGACAGCGACAACAGCAACGACTACCGACGGCTCTGATAAGACCATTTCGACAACGACTACCGACGGCTCTGATAAGACCATTTCGACAACGACTTCCCAGTCGCCGCGTTCGTTCGAGTCATCAGTTCACTTGACCGTAGCGATCACAGCAACACTGGCATTGGCCACCACGCTCTATTGATCCACGCAGTAGGAAACCTCTAGTGCAAATCGATACCATTGAATGAGATCCTTCGTATTATTCCAGTCTTGTTTATCATTGACATGCTTGTTGTAGAGCGGAAACCACCTCGTTGTCCGCTTTCCACTTTGCAGGACGTAGACGTGGGAACTGGAACTCGGGGGTCTCGTGTGAGTGAGGGAACTTACGCTGGACAACAACTGGCGGGTGATTTGTGGTGTTCTTGTTTGCTGCAGCCGCACTCTGCGACTTCCGAAAGGCTCGAAGTTGTTGCTGCACCATTCGCAGTGCCATATCGCGGCACTTGTCGTTCTTATCGTGGATCCGATCCTGAGCTCGTGGGGTGAAAGAGAAGTAAGGCGAGAAGCAGTCGACGCGGTTCAGTGCTATCAGTTCGACTGTAGGAGAAGCGGCCACAACCGTGTATGCGCGGGTTTGCTGGCCCTTGATGAACATTTCAAAGCCGAAAAACCCGGCGCTTTCCTCTGTATGGAACGGTACACGTGAGCGAACAGCATGAACCTGCTGCTTCCACTTGTGCTTATCACATGGCCACCGATGCCGACGTTCGTATTGAATGTCAACTTCGAGTCGCACGCGACCAGAGCGCACAATGTAGAACGCCCCCACCGATTCTCCCTGTGTGTATAGCACCTCTCCTTTTTTAAGAGGGACATCGATCGATACGAGCTCGAAGAAGTGAAGCTTGCTCTCCACACAGTCGCGAAACAGCGTCACCTCAGTGTGCAACCAGTTCACGAGGTGCTTGCGTCTTCGTGTCTGACACCTCGCCAACGTTTTGTGATAATCCTCGGCCATGATCATTAGCACTTCGCAACCTATCGCTGGCAGCGAGGAATTTGGCGTCGATGCACCCGGTGACGACGAACTATTACCCGTTCCTGGCGGGGACGCAGCCTGTACGTCGGCTCCACGTGTTGCGTTCTCGAGCTGAAGCGCAATGTCTCCAAATGCAGAGTTCTTGGTGACCGACGCCACCTTCTCGCCGTCGATCAGGATATGTACCTCTCCGCTCAGAACGAGATAACACGCGTCGCCGACGTCGCCTTTGCGGAAGGCGTATTCCTGTGGACGAAAGGCCCGGTACTTTGCCAGCTTGGCGATCTCGGTGGCCTGATTCAAGTCCAAGAACGTCGACATGGATGGGATTTTCATGATCCAGCGCGCGATACACTGCAGCTCCACGATGTTTCTTTCACTCGGTTCCTTCGGGACTCCTTGCTGCAGGATCTCCTCGTCCGTGATCACATGATCCGAAAACCGAGGGAAGAAGACCTGGAAATCCTTTCGCTCTCGAATCCACGCTGGAAACACTTCACGATCTCCAGTCAAAGTCGCTGTCGTTGTGGGCGCAGGTGTTGTCCGTGGCCTTGACTCCTGGTTATCCTGATCTCTACTGGTTCTGGCGTCGCTGCTACTCTCCCCTTGCTCGGACTGCTTCCGAACGCGAGGAAGTTTACCGTCCTTTTGCACTGTACTTCCACGAGGAGATGTCGACGCCTGCCGAGATGACAATACCGGGACAGTTCGAGGCCGCACGATATCCACAAGACTCGCGTACTCGTGGGTTCGATCTCGTGGAGTGCTATGCCTACTACGTTCACGAGGAGAGGTGAGTGCATTGGCAGAATTGTGTAGTGCCTTCAGTTCGCTGACCCCCGACGAATTGCTATTGGCCATCATCGCGGCTGCGACCGCTGTCGTCGCCCGTGCTGAAGCGACTACAAATTTAGTGTAGACATAAATGGGATTCGTTGACTGCGTGGCCGGTGGTACATGTAGCTGCTGGTTTGGCGGTGGTGAGGTCATATTCACGGTGGATTTCGTCGACATTTCAAGGCTGGCATAACGTGAAGTGTCGAACAACGCAGTTAGCTGTCCTGTGATCTGGTCGAAAAGCCTATATTTGCAACCTCGTCCTCGACCTACACTTTGCAACTTGCTGACGTACTTGCTACCTTCTGATTGGTTAATCCAAATTATTGGGCACTTTATCGAGGGAGCTTGTAGTGACATTTTATTTGTCAGAAAGCCAGCAACAAACAAAAAGCGCCATGTTGATGATCTTCTCGGTCGACGCGCGCCACCACGGCGTGGGACCCGTCAAGTACGCATGGGACCCCCACGGAGACTACGTGGCCTCTTCAGGAACCTCTCGTGTTGCTCATATCTTCGGTCGACGCGGGAAACTCGTGGATCAGATCGTGCCACCGTCGCCAAGGTGGATGAAGATATGCTCCAACTGAACACAATTATTTCTACTAACATATTGTTGTAAAGCATGTGCACGTTGCTGGAGTGGAGTGAGAATGGAGATATCCTGGCCATCGTGCAGGCTAATTCGGCATCGCTAGTTATGTGGGAGCCCAAGAAGATTCAACAGCACCAGCTCGTGGACTTGCCCTGCAAAGACATCAGCTTTATCAAGTGGTCCAAGTCGCCGCACTCTCTGCTGGTACAAATAGTATAACAACATAGGCAGGATAGATTGTTTACTAACCTGTGGTTTGCTGTGAAGCTGGCTATTGGTACCAATCGGGGCCAAGTGTACATTTACGACCACGCTACCGGCACCAAGACGCAGGTGGCGAGCAAGCACAAACGCCGAATTTTGTGTGGAGATTGGAACCTTGAAGACAAATTTGCTTTTGGATCGGAGGACAGACAGATCACAATTTGTTTACCTTCCGGGCGGACTTTTGACCAGGTTAAGATCAAGGCCTCGCCGCAGAGCGTCACAGTATGTTGGTATTGTATTCATGTTGACGTTGCACTTTTACGCTAACGTATTATATTGTTATAGTTTGGTGGCAAGACGGAGGATAAGGACGCAATTCTGTCGGTGAACATGGGTGGGAAGACGATATTGCTGTACGATCTGAACGAGAGGGAGAACGCCTTGGAGTTGGCTTTCCAGTCGCGATACGGCAACATCGTGTCGTACCAGTGGTTTGGGAACGGATACATTATCGCGGGGTTCTCGTCTGGATATGTTGTGATTATTTCCACGCATTTAAACGAAATCGGTCAAGAGCAGTACTGCGCTAAATTCCACGAACACTCATTACGTGAGATAGTCTACAACGAGGCGAATGGCACGGTGGCAACCTGTGGAGATAACTGCATTAAGGTGGTGCGTATGAGCGACTGGAAGGAAATCGCTGTGGAATATCTGGACAGCGAACCGCCAGCCCCTTCAGCAAATTCTGGAACTCCCCCGACGTCATCATCTATGCTTGCGGATCTCTCGGGGCCTAGTAGTTCGGGTAGTGGCTCAACGCAAGCCCCTTCCTTGACTTTTGAAGATCTACAATGGACTCCCGACGGCCGCATTTTGAGCGTTAGCTTGCACAATGGCTGTCTGCACAACTTCATGATCCTCAGTTCGGCGCTGCGATCTTCACTGTTTGTTCTCGATTCGCCTTTTGCAGCAGTACTCAAGCCGATTGCTCCCTGGACGATGCTTTTCACCATGGGCTTTATGGTCATCGCTGTGCCGCTTGTGATCAGCTTACAATTTGAAGTCTCGTGCTTGGATGTTATCCGCGCTATGACGGGCTTTGTAGAGGGCTTGTGAGTTATTACATTTTCTCACATCATTAAACGAGCATAAAGTCAAAAGTGGGTCATTCATAGGTCGGTGGTGTGTATACAACTGCATAACTAAGCGGTCAGCTCTTCTACTCGAGCTGTTGATGATTCGCTTCCTTGTGTCCACACAGCTTATCCAATGTTCTGGATACCCGTGAGCTGCAGCAAGTAGCCGATGACCCATCCGCAGGCAGCGGCAATAGTACCGTTGATGGCCATGGAGCCACCAGATTTCCACATCTCCTGACCGACGAATTTGCCCTTAACGGCGCCCAGCAGGAACAGCGTGACGACAGTGAGGAAGCAGGACAGATACAGCGTCGTCTCCGGACTCATATTGATGCCTGGGACCAAGTTGACGAGGTACGAGAGCAGCGGGATGACACCAAACAGCATGAAAGACATGAAGGTGATGATTCCGCCCATAAGAGGCGAGTCGTCGTCGTCCACAGGCATGATGTTGAGCTCCTCCACCATCATAATATCAATGAAAGCTTCCTTGTACTTGGCCAAAGTGTGCACCACAAGCAGCGCGTCGTCTGTGGAGATGCCCTTCTTCTCGTAGAGCTCCACCATCTCCTCGATCTCGCCTTCGGGGTAGTTTTCGAACTCCCACTGCTCCCGAGAGCGCTCGTGGTTGGCCAGATCGGCCTCGGCCTGGGAGCTGAGCATGTCGCCGAGTCCCATACTCAGGCCGTCGGCTACCAAGTGGGCCAGACCGATGATGAGGATGACGGAGTGCGGCAGCCCCGAGCCAGCCACGGACGTGACTGTGGCGAAGGTGGTGATAATACCGTCCAGGCCGCCGTACACGGCACTCTTGATGTGCTCGCCGCCCGTCATGTGGTTCTCCTGGGCGTGTGTGTGGTTCCCCACATCTGTCTTGAGCTGGTGAAGCAGCCGCGACTGCTCGGCGTCGCCCCGACTGAAGGCGTCCTTGACGTCCACCATCACTTGGTTGTAGCTCGTGCTGCCGTAGTCGTTCTTGCTGGCCGAGCCATTGCTCAAGATACCGGTCGTGCTGTCGGCCGTGCTGTTGCCGTTGGAGCTCATGGCCGTCTGTGTGGTGGGGTCTGTACTTGACTGGTGGACAGCTACGCGAGGAGCGCTTGAAGGCAGATTCGTTAGTGAGATCCGCTCCGAAGTGAGGTGCGTTTCTTTAGAAACGGCTTAGAAAAGCAAAAAGGACTGTAAAAAGTGCATGGCCTGGACAAGCAAGAGTGGATGCGGGGCTTCGGCGCTGTTGATGAGTGGCGAAGCAGGCTGCGCGGAGTCGAGACGCCGGACTGAAATTCGCTTTGCTCACTCATGGGTGGTCAGAAAAACGAACGTCGTTGTGCGTTGGTCCACCGTGAACTTTGCACTGCAGTTGTTGTCGCCGCCAATGCGTCCAAAGCGTTTCATCGGCACGCAACAGCGCAAAACAAGCAGAGGGGACCAATTGGTCACCGGTTTAATCGGTGGTGCAGTGAAGATAGAGGGCGGACCTGGATAAGAAGTGGGCGGAGTCCAATTCTAATTTGCTGTCATCTCTGTTCCGCACTTTTAATCTTACAGTGGTGCTTAATCAGACGTACTACAGTAAATAGCAAAATACAAGCAGCGGTCAGAGTGCACAGATTGCCGAGCGGAGACTTCAGTCTGCAGACAAGAGGGCCTGGGTAATTTAAATAGTCATCATTTCACTGCCAGAGATCAGTACTGTACCAATCTACCCGAGCTGGAGCTTTCAATGCTGTTTCATATATGTACCATGGATTTACCGATCCGACCCGCACGCGCTCAACGTGCTGCTTCGAGCCAATTACGGGAGGAGAGTGAAGCAACGATTTATAGCGCCCGTTCTTCTGAAATGGGCAGAAATAAATCTGTGGGAATGGGATACTGGTACCCAAAAAGCAATACGGATTGCTACGTAAGGCGACGCTCAAGTTGCATGAATTCTTGTACATGCTGTAACGTTACAGGACATGCAGCACGTTGTGTACTATTGAGGTTGATATCTCGATGCTCGAACCTCGTGGAAGAACTCAAGAAGCATCGAATTTTGAATAAATCAGATAGCCCTTAAAAATGGGTATCGTCCCAATTAACTCATTTAGAAATTTTGCTAACCAATGCGAGATAACCAAGCTGTAAATCTTCGTTTCCAGCATTGCTGGACCAGCAACAATGGTATCCGAACAGAGCTTATCACTAAAGTACTGCTACTGAGGCAGGCGTGTTGTGTCCAGCAGTACAGGAATGTCCAAAGCCATGCGGCGGCACTGGCGCTGGACGCGCGGGGCATTCAAGTGATCGTCATGTTTGCGTTTGTGAGAGACCATCATTCCCTTGAAATGATTATCACATATGTCAGCACTCCAGCGTCATTCCGGTGGTTATGCCACCTTGCTCCCGTGAGTTGCTGCGATAAAATATGAAGCACATTCAGGTACAGTCAGTCGATTCGAGGCGCAACCTAAGACTGCTATGGTTGAGTGCTTGTCCACCATTAACAGCAAGCCAAGCCAACTAGTGCATACTATTTCTGTCAATGCTCGATGGAAAAGCTCAAATGGAGCTTCCAGTGAGTACCGGTATAAATAGACGGAAGCGAAAGCGAGCCTTGCCAAAATGCCCCTCACCTCCTCCTACTGATCTTACCCCTCGCCTCGTGCCATTACCTCGCCTCTATTGGCTCGCCGACCTATTTGAAGCACGGCCAAGGCACACACAGACTCCATAATTGGCACGTCCAGTCGGCGATCTGCTCCGTGAGAACCAACAGCGTAGGCTAAGAGGTAGCGCGTGCCTTTCTCCATCGCCAATACTACAAGAGAGCAGTCATGGCGTCTTCTCCTCCGCGTGCGATGACCTCTCCGGGGAGATTCCCAGGAAGTCCGACACACCAAGCGTTCGCGGACATCAAGTCCTCCGTCGGTGAACAAGTGGACTCGCGCAAAGCCACAGCTCCGTACACAGTCTTCGGCAGCGGCACTCGCCCACGTACGCACAATGGGTCCAAGTCTCCAGGCCCGGGCGCGTATCAGATCCCTTCGTCCATTGGCAAACCGGTGTTGTCCACGATGACCCAGGCTCCATCATGCTCCATTAGTGGACGTGAAAAGTTCGGCTCCACCGCTGATCTCAAGTCCTCCGCTAAATTCCCAGGACCTGGAGACTACAGCACGAGCATCGTGAACCCACGTGAGCGAGCAGCCCCCAGCTACTCACTTGGTAAGAAATGGTCTCCGATGGCAGGTGATAAGAAGTTCCCCGGTCCAGGAGCTTACGAGTCCAGTCCGACCATCGGACGCACCGTTCTTTCAACGCAGAAGTCCAACCCAGTGTCATCATTCCCCAAGGTAGAGCGAAAGCCTCTGCGCGCATCGAGCGCTGCAGACGTTGGGCCTGGCCAGTACGGAGTCGTCGTTGAGGCTGTGGGCCGTCAGGCAATCTCGACAGTCTCGTCGGCAGCAGCATTCTCCTTCGGCACGGAGGCGCGTAGTAAGACCGGGCGATCCGCGGCCGACGCGATGGGATCCAAGTATTACGACCCCAGAAGCTCTGTGGGCACGCAGGTCGAGTCCACATATCGCTCGGCTCCCAAGTGCTCCATGTCGGGTCGGACTAAATTCGGCAGCCACTTTTAACTCTTCAGCAGCAAGCAAGAGCAACAGAGAAGGCAGAGTCACAGAAACCCGAATAATCTAGACACGACGCTCTTTCTCCATCAATATCTATGTATCTATCAACTCAACTCTTGGCCGTTGCCTAGATCTCTTACTCATCTTTACGCCAAGAATAAAAGAGAAAACATCAGCCTCATTAACGTCCTTACTGAGGCTACGCAGTCGGTTTCTTGTCCTCATTTTCATCATCGTCGTCCTCATCTGCATGTTGCATCTTCCAGGCACGAACTCTCTCGAATTCATTGTAGTGCGTCTTGCGCTTTTCGGAAAAGTTCGGGTCCTTTTGAATCTTCTTCCCCTCTGCATCCCGAGTAGCAAATTGTAGGCCTCCTGAAATCGAGCTCGAACTCTCTTCGTCGCTGTCCCACTCGCTCTTCTTCTTGTCCTTGACATCTTGCAGCTTGGACTGCAGCTCGTCCCACTGAGAAAAATACCATTACATCAATAATTTCTTACATATTTTATATTTACTTAAATGAAATAGGAGTTCGTTACCTGAATTGGGGGCTGTCCCTCGCGACCGGAGAGGCTACGAGCGGGCGACACACCGCCCACGTCGTCACCCTCGGCATAGTAGTGATAGGGTGTGTTGGGCTCGTCGATCTTCATGCGCGTGCCGCGGTCCAGATCGTGCAGCGCGATGGTCTCCTCGTCCCACGTCACGTGGGTGTCGGGGTTGGAGTGACTGTGGCCGGTCACGAGCGCCTTGTGCGCGGGCGAAGACTTGGACTTCTCCTCCTCCATGGCGGTTGGTCAAATGGGGATCTAATTGCCGCGCGTGTGTGAAATTTCAGACCGCGCTGAACAAAATGATACTTATTAACCTTTTAAAGTTTTCGAGATAATCGCCTCCAAAGTTGACTAATCCGATTTCGTATCTAACCGAACATCGAAATTTTCGAGTACAGGAATCGATTGCTCTTTACACGAGCTTTCTGATAATATATGAAATGTCAAAAATGAAAAAAATTGCGTCCACAAAGTTCCCAACTGTAGCGCAAATTTGAGACCATGTAAATGGAGACATTTTTTTCCAGCTCATCGAGTACTGCGCATTTTAGACCGTCCATGGTCTCAAAATACGCACAAAACACTCCTCTTTCGAATGATGTGCCTAAATGCGGATTCGTACTTGGGTTTATTAGTAATATTTGTTCAGCGCGGTCTCATTTGTGACTGGAGATTTGATTTTTTTTGCTAAAAGCGGTATTGTTCACTTCAACTCGTTGCAAAGTATGGTCCTACGAAATCGCAGCCATGGTTAGCCTCAGCAGAGCAAAAGCGAACAAAAGCGATATCATCCACTAGTACGCCTATGCATGAGGTCTAACTCGCAAAGCTTTGCGAGTTTTGATGATACCGGTACATGTAGTGCCCTTTGTTCCTGCGGTGTCTGGGTCCAGTAACAATGAACGATCCAATTCAAAATGGATTCACACAAATATATTTACACGGTGCATCATCCTACCTTTGGCCACCGATGCTCTGCAGACCAACCTTAACGATTCGTAGTAGCACCAACCCGCGCGTTGGAAATCCTATGGTCGGCTCTTAATACAGTAACAACACGAATGACTTGGATACTGTCTAAGCCGTGAAAGAACCACGCGGCGATTTTACATGGACTTACGGCGGTCACCAGCCACCTCACCATCGTCTTCACTCAGTTCCTCCAGCGTCATCGGTTGTGCCATCTTCACATTCTCCTCGGCCAGGTTCAACAGCGGCAACGG
>QOKR01000985.1:0-16758 GCA_016880985.1 Phytophthora idaei
CCTCCTAAAACTGATATCCTATATGAAAGGTATTCTGCCATCTGATGGCTGCCAGAACCCTACTAATCTAATTGGCAGAAAGGAATGCTTATCTACCAATAGGAAGCCTAAATGCATGCAGACCAGCGGTTTGCAAAGTGTAATCATTGGTTTGTCTTACACCAACGCTCGAGAACCCTCCATGTAACCAAGTGGCTACGTGTAGCCACTTGCGTATAGCCCCGTTACACATATTTCTTGCAGTTTTTACCTTACGAAGTATTCTCGCTCCAGGAACGTTTTCTTACTTCCAGGTCAGGCCCCTTCTCATCCGAGAACGGCACCAAATTCACTTTTTCAGTCACGTATTCTCCCTTTACGATCAATTCATTAGCAAGAGGAACGGTCAAAGCCATTCTGTTCGACATCGGATTCATTTGATACGGTTTAGTCGACTCGATCACGGGGTTTAAAGGGATCCCACACTCGTCGTTTCATAGAAAAGAGGACGAAACAACCTCCCCTTTCCTCTCGCCCCCACCAATGTTGGGATGGCGCTTGCGTTTGGACGGGTGCAGCGCCAGAGACGTCATCTGCACGAAGGACGCCCTCATGGAACAGACGCCGGAGGGAAACCGGAAGTTGGAAAGCTCCACAAAGGAGCCGAGGTTATCGCCTGGGGTCCCGACGGCTGGTAGGACGAGGTTGCTGTCATTCGCTGAGCCCAACCGGGCGACGCGAAGTACAGATTGAATCCCTAGCCAGACGCGTTGCCAGGATTGCCGATAGAGCGGTTCTGGTACGAAGGAATGACCGTCCGCACTTGGGGAGTGCTCGTAGCTGGAGTCACAGTGTGCACCGAGTCCGGCGGGACCGACTGTGGTCCTGGACCTTTCCATCAGGGCACTGGTTGTTTGGGGGGGGGGGGGGCTTTCACGAAAACGGATAAAGTTACGGAATTCGCGCCTTCGCCCCCAGGAGGTAGCATCAGTACGGTTGACAGCCAATTGCAAACGTTGAGCCAACCTTGGCTCGGAGTCGATTGCCCAGCCGGAGGCAGAGACTGCGTCGATCCAGTTTAATCGCAATGACAGGTGGGTCACGTCCGACAGCATCGCCACCGTAGGAGTTGGTTGGTACGAGAAGCCAGATACATCGGCCCGTGGTAGGGACTAGCTGCATTTCCGTGCGGACGATCGGCTGGTTCGGGACCCTCCCCGCCCACGATTTGCTCCCGTAGTCACGCGTTGCACGAGAGATTACACGGCCCAGAACCGTTCGCTTCGGCCTTGTCGCGGTCGGGAAAATGGCGCCTGGTTGCCTAGAATCGCTCGGCGAGTCAATGGCCGCTCATTGCAAGCCATTGGGTGTAGACATCTCGTCTTCCTGTGCGGTTATTTGCTCAACGATTTCTGACCATGTTTGCCCTTCTCCAATAGATGGCTTATCCTGCTTCTCCACCAATTGTCCCGTATTCTCCCTGTTCCGGGGTCGTACAAGCTACGGGTCATGAGAGTAAGGGCTTAGCTTGTAGACTCGGAGTGAAGGGAAGTGAGCGAAGGCCGAAAGATGGTTCTCGAGTACAAACTTTCTCTTGGTGTGTTGTCTTCTGCTTAAAGCAGGAAAAAGGTACGAGTGAGCGAGAGAAGCGCCCTCGGGTACGCTCAACGCTCTTCTCATATGAATCACACAACTACAAATGTCCTTCTCGAGATACTAAACGCTCTAGAATACCCGCACTACTATAGCATAAAATGTAACTTTGACAGTGGAATGCGACCCGCTTTCGAAAGACCAGAAACACGCATCACCAAAGACTTAGCGCCATCAAAGTCATCACTTCAGCCAGTCAGGCAGTAGGTCAGGGGACGAACGTTAGGCACAATACCCGTGCTCGACGGTTCCAACAGCAGCCCCCGCAGGAGCTACCGGGACCGAAGGCAACGGCCGGCCGCCTGGAACACCACCGTCATTCTTGTACACGGGACAGTGCATGACGAGCTTGAGCAAATGACGAACGAAGAAGAACGTCAGCGAACCCACGAACAGTGGCGAAAAGCGGTGGAGAAGTCATCTGCCGCTTTCAGCAAGAAGCGGAAGGTTTTAGCGCAACGGCAGCAGCTGATAACTTCGCTACGACTGGTTGGGAAGAAGAGATGACTACGTGTTGGGTTTTGCTCTGTTGCTGACTGATCTTGTCGATGGTAAGGAAATGCAGACGGCTGAGCAATAACCAGCAACAAGCAAGCGTGGGCATGAGTTCAAACACAGCACACAATACATTTTTGGAGCTACTTTTCATTTAGTGATTGTGGAGAAGTACCTTCCACCGTCAGCCGAGGAATGACCAATTTATCTTGAAAACCCGCAAACCAGTCGTTTCGACAAGTCAACCCTTGATGGCTGAACACCCCGGAGGAGTCACGATCACATGATAGTACGAATGGAAAGAGAGCTTCCCACGGATGGAGATGTGATTCACTAACTTGCCCAGCTAGTCATGACACTAAAACGAAGGTTCTCGGTTTGATCACTGTTCTGAAGACAATTGAGATTCGCCCCAGTTATCCCGTCGTGAAGAATTGTGAGTGGTGTGTTCTGATCGGGAGCTAAGTCACTTCTCCAGGAATGGCCTTAGTTGGTCCGTTTGGGGCTTTTACTTTCAGTTTGCTGTTTAAATTCAATAAGCGAAGTGTGTCCTGCAACGTTAGCTGGCGCAACTTTTATGACTGTTACTGTTGCCCTAAGTCCTCTTTAACGTTGCTCTTTCTTATTGGTTTTTCTATAACACGGAGGGGGTGAAGGGGTTTCAAACCTCTAATTTTGCTGCCCTCCAATGAAAGAACTATACATGCTCCTCACGTTCCTTCCTACGGTCTCAAGTAACCCCTTTGAGAGCATTTCAACTAGGTATTCATTGAGCTGTCACAAGCGTTGCATAATGCAGAAAGCGCCTTGTTGTCTAGCGAGCACCTCCATTTTGAAAACTCGGAAACCATATTATCCGTCCTGCCAGAAACCTCCATGAAGGCAGAATTAGTAAGTTTATGGAGGTTTCTGAGGCAATTTAACGGCCACTCTTCTGTAAGTCTCAGGTGCAGTGTCAAACTATCCAACCTGGAATCTCAGTTGGTCCGTCAAGCTTTATCACTTGTATTTTTTTCTAACCCACCATTGAGTCGTCATTGAAAAGTAAGCTTTATGGCGTCAGCGGCGACGTACGACTGGGGGATTTCAAGTGCGTCCCATCATCACAATGTTGGTATGATTGATCCAATCATCAAAAATGATCATGGACGCAGTCTGCGATCCAATAATCAGAGTTGATTAACCGCACTTGGAGCTTATGCTCGATCACTTTCCAATCGGCGCTGAACAACAAAACAAACGACCTCCATCCACTGCTACAACGCAATTCAAGTGGACTAGTATGCATCCAGGTGACAACGTCGAACCACTTGTCCCGGTGATCGAGTACGACGATGCCAAGGCGTTGATGATTCGAGGACCCTTGGAGCTACACGACCACGTGACTTCTCGAATGGAAAAGGCGTTAAACATGACACTCCCACAAATGGAGGTGTGCTTCAAAGAGGTTTCGACCTCGGTCGCCATCACAGTTAAAGACAAGAACGACTTGAAGACGACTCTGCCGACGCTTCCGAACGAGATGATGAAAGCCATTCGTGGTGTGGTCGCCCAGAAGCACACCGTGAGGAAGGAGATCTTAACGAATGTGAGCGGAGTTTTCAAGCCCGGTACCATCACGCTTGTACTGGGGCAGCCCGGCTCAGGCAAGTCGGCCTTGATGAAGGTGCTAAGCGGACGATTCCCCGAGGACAAGAACATCACTATTGAAGATGATGTGACGTACAATGGTACTCCAATTGCAGAAATACGAAAGCACCTTCCGCAGTTGGTGTCCTATGTGCCTCAGCGCGACGAGCTCTATGCCTTGCTGACTGCGAAGGAGACGCTTGAGTTCGCGCCCGCCTGCTGTGGTGGTGATTTGGCCGAGTACTGGGATAAGCAATTCGTGCATGGCACTCTGGAGGAGAATGCAGAGGCGCTGAAGGTGGTTCAAGCGATGTACCAGCACTACCCAGACCTCGTGATTCAACAGCTCGGGTTGGAGAATTGCCAGAACAACGTTGTGGGAGATGAAATGCTGCGTGGTGTATCCGGTGGTGAACGCAAGCGAGTGACGACTGGCGAGATGGAGTTCGGCAACGCTTACGTGAAGATGATGGACGAGATCAGCACTGGTCTGGGCAGTGCGGCTACATTCGACATCATCACGATGCAGCGCAGTATCGCCAAGGAATTCCGCAAGACAGTGGTCATCTCGTTGTTGCAGCCGTCACCCGAACTGTTCGCGCTCTTTGACAATGTGATGATTTTGAACGAAGGACGCGTCATGTACCATGGGCCTTGTGAGAAAGCGTTGGGATACTTTGAAGGTCTTGGCTTCAAGCGTCCTCCGCAACGTGACGTGGCTGACTTCTTGATGGATCTTGGGACCAACGAGCAGTGGCAATACGAAGTGAGCAGTGATGTTCCTCGTTCTGCTCGCGAGTTTGCTGTTGCCTTCGAGCGTTCTTCTGTTTACACCCACGTACTGAAGGACGTTGAAGACTCGGTTCGCTCCAGTCTTGTTCACGACAAGGAGGCTCGTATCGATGCCCAGCCAGAGTTCTACCAGAGCTTTTGGGCCAGCACTACTCTGCTGATGAAGCGGCAAGTGATAATGATGCGACGAGAGATGTCGGGGCTTATCGGGCGGCTAGCGATGAACACCACTATGGCGCTGCTGTATGGCTGCGTCTTTTACCAGTTTGACCCCGCGAATCCGTAGTTAGCAATGGGCATCATCTTCGAGGCGGCGCTTTGCTTGTCACTGGCCCTGGCTGCACAGATCCCGGTGATCATTGCGGCTCGTGAGGTCTTTTACAGGCAACGCAGTGCCAATTTCTTCCGGACTGCGTCGTACGTCTTGTCCTTCTCCGTGAGTCAGATACCTCCGATCTTACTGGAGACGGTCGTGTTCAGCGCCATCGTGTATTGGATGTGTGGCTTCGTGAGCTCAGCGGGAAGTTTCATTCTCTTTGTGGTGACGCTGTGCTTGCTAAACATCACATGGGGAGCGTTTTTCTTCTTCCTGGCGTGTATTTCTCCGGACGTCAACGTGGCGAACCCGGTTTCTGATTTGATGGTTGAGTTTTTCATCTTGTTTGCTGGGTTTACCATCACGAAAGACCAGATTCCCGACTATCTCGTTTGGCTGTACTGGATCAACCCTGTGGGCTGGGGAGTTCGAGCGCTCGCCGTGAACCAATACACGGAATCCCGCTTTGATACGTGTGTGTACGATGGTATCGACTACTGTGCCAAGTACGGGATGAAAATGGGTGAGTACGCGCTCAGCACGTACGAGGTTCCATCAGAGAGATATTGGCTGTAGTATGGCATGGTCTTTATGGTGGCTTCCTACGTCTTCTTCTTGTTCTGCGCCTTCGTTGCTCTGGAGTATCATCGGTATGAAACCCCCGAGAACGTGGTGCTAGACATCGAAGTCATTCCAGAGACCACAAAATCGGAAGCGTATTCACTTTCTCGGACGCCACGCAGTCAGAAAAAAGATGACGAAGTCGTGGTACCCGTGGCTGTAGTTAATGAGCAGTTTATCCCAGTGACGGTGGCGTTCAAGGACTTGTGGTACACCGTTCCTGACCCAGCGAACCCGAAAGATACCATCGATCTACTCAAGGGCATCAGCGGATACGCTCTTCCTGGCACTATCACTGCCCTCATGGGGTCTTCGGGTGCAGGTAAAACAACGCTAATGGACGCGATAGCTGGACGAAAAACGGGTGGCAACGTTCAGGGACAGATTCTACTAAACGGTCATCCAGCCACGGATCTCGCGATTCGTCGCTCGACGGGATACTGTGAGCAAATGGACATCCACTCCGAGTCGTCTACGATCCGTGAAGCTTTGACATTCAGCGCGTTCTACTTGCTTGGAGTTGTTGGGTCTCACCCCAATTGCAGACCAGATCATTCGTGGCAGCTCCATGGAGCAGATGAAGAGATTGACGATCGGCGTGGAACTGGCAGCACAGCCTAGTGTTCTCTTCCTGGATGAACCCACCAGTGGTCTGGATGCTCGGTCGGCGAAGCTGATCATGGATGGCGTCCGCAAGGTGGCAGATACCGGTCGAACGGTTGTTTGCACAATTCACCAGCCTTCGGCGGAAGTCTTCCAAGTGTTTGACAGTATGTTGCTGCTCAAGTGTGGAGGCGAGACGGTTTTTGCTGGGGAACTTGGCCGAAATGCATGCGACATGATCAAGTACTTCGAGTCAATCGAAGGAGTGGAGAAGCTGAGGGATAATTACAACCCGGCCTCGTGGATGCTGGACGTGATCGGTGCCGGAGTTAGCAACACTAACGGGGTCAAGACCGACTTTGTGACTGTTTTCAAGTCTAGCGCACTTCACGAGTGTTTGCAATCGAATCTGGATCGTGAGGGTGTGTCTCGGCCGTCGCCGTCGATGCCACCGCTTGAATTCGGCGACATGCGTGCTGCAACCGAGCTTACGCAGATGAAATTTCTGCTTCTACGTTTCTCCAGCCTCTACTGGAGAACGCCGTCATACAACTTGACTCGTTTCGTTGTGTGGACTGGGTTGGGTCTTCTCACGGGCATCACGTACCTTGACACGGACTACAACTCGTACGCCGGCATCAATTCCGGGTTGGGAATGGTCTTTTCTACGATGGGGTTTATCGGGATCATCGCGTTCAACGGCTTCGTACCAGTTGTAGCGAAGGAGCGGTCGGCATTCTATCGCGAGCGTGCGGCTCAAACGTACAACGCATTCTGGTATTTCTTCGGCTCAAGCCTCATCGAGATCCCCTACACTTTCGCCGGGGTTTTGCTCTTCATGGCAGTATTTTATCCAGTTGTTGGCTTCACTGGTACTGAGACTTTCTTCACATTCTACCTCATCCTATCGTTTGGTGTGCTGTTCCAAGAGTATCTCGTCGAGCTCGTTGTCTTCGTAACCCCGAACGTGGAGGTGGCGGAAATTCTGGGAATGCTGGCGAACCTCTTCACCTTTTTGTTCGCGGGCTTCAGTCCTCCAGCTGCAGAGTTGCCTACAGGCGTCAAATGGCTCTACCACATCAACCCATTCACCTACACATTATCGGCACTGTCCACTGTCGTGTTTGGCGATTGCCCTAGTGAAGGCAGCAGCGCCATCGGATGCAACGAACTGGCGAACGCGCCACCATCGCTGCCGGAAGGGATCATCGTGAAAGAGTACCTGGAAATTAATTTTGGGATGAAGCACGAGCACATTTGGAGAAACTGCGGAGTCCTGTTCGGAATCGTCCTTTTCATGCGGGTTTTGACACTTTTGGCAATGCGGTTTCTCAATTTCCAGAAGAAGTAGACGGCAACTTCGAATGCAGTTTACAGAAAACTTCCAAAAATCAAATATGAGACCACTTTTTTCAAAAGTATCACTACGGCTAATTCAAGGTTTTGTGCTAGGCGTCTCCAAAGATTGTGACAGCCGTACCCTCTATTCCACTCTGATTTACCGAACGGTAACAAAAAGAAAACAGCCGACAATAGCGATTGTATGAGCACCCACTCGCTTTAAACCACTATTTAAGGGCCTACCAGAACAAATAAATCATTTATTAAGGTCTGACAAGAAAAAGCATTTTTTTTCTTCCTAGATTACAATAAAAACAAAAAAAATATTTATTTGAGCGAGAAAATTATTTGACAGGATGATTCCTCGGAAACTACTTAGAGTTTATACCATTGGAAGGGCACAAAATGAAGGCCAAACACCGTAAATTATCGTGTTGCGCTTCACTGAAAAACCTCAAATTAACGATAATGATACTTTTGAGAAAAGTGGTCTCATATATGTTTTGCGTTTTTCAATTGCTGCTTTTTAGTGTTTATCAGAATCTGGGGCAGAAATCCTCTATATTGCTGCAAAAGGCTTTATATGGCAAACATTTAGGTGACCTGCTGGTATGTACGACATCTAACACGTTCATTTACACGAAACAGACTTCATGCGATACTATAGCACCCGTTTCCTCAGCAATCTACCGACGACGACCAGCCACTGGAGCTGCGGGGGTGTTCTCGTCGTCCTCGCTGTCGCTTGACAGTTCGTCGAAACTTTGCTGGATTTGGCTGAGCGTGTGCTGGAATCCAGGACGGTCGCCGCCGAGCTTCGACAGTTGCTTCGTGTTGCCGAAGCGTCCATACAACTTGCGTGCAGACAGCAGCATACTCTCATCCTCGCTGTCCTCATCCTCCGACACACTTGAGGCGGGGACCGTGTCCAGTACTGACGATCCAACAGACTGGTAGCGAAACACCTGCACGTCGTTGCTGCCTGTACTGCTGGCCCGATTGCGCTCGTCGGAAGGTGGCAGACGTGACAGGTCCTCGATGACACCACTGGTTTGAGATTTCTGCTCCTGATGCGCGTTAAACGAAGCCGAGAAATTCAACTGAAAGTTGTCAAGAGCGGCACTGTCACTGCTCTGTCTTGGAGTGCTTGAAGCCGTCGAGGTGGAAGGCTCCTCCTTTGTCGGGGTGTGTTGCTGCAGCTGCTCTGCCGTGCGGAAACGATCAGGGAGATACGCCGGCGCATTACTGTTGCTTCGCGGCGGGATGATAGCCTCGTTGGTAGACGCTGCAAGCTCCAAGACAGGCACTGCAGCAGGTGACGATGCTGACGTAGCCGAAAGCCTTTCGATAGCAACTGGCGAGGCAGAAGGCGGCGTTATCGCATCCAGACCCATGCTGCAGATACTGCTGCCACGAGCACTGCTGCTAGGGACTGAGGAAAACGAAACTCTGCTGGATGCGCGTGAACGGCTTTCTGAAACCTCGTCACCGCTCGTTTGCAGCGAGTCAGCTGACAACATCATCGACAGCGGAATAACGGGAGGCGTAGCATGATCGTCCTCCACTACGTCTGCCACACTGGCGCGAGGGACTTCGCTGTCACGCTGAGCTCCCATGAAAACCAGGTCATCCGCAGCACCGTCCACTTGAGTTGAAACGAGACTAACACCAGTAGTAAAGCGGTCGTCCGTACGCGTCGTCGATGGCGAGCTCTTGGCGCTCAGTTCACTGGAGCCCAGCACCACGCGGTCCACAGAGCCAGCACGGGTGTTCGCCATTCGTTGGTGTTCCTCCACTGACATGTTGTCGAGATCAAAGGTACCTTCGCGACTGATAGTAGGACGCGAGGGTTTAGCCGAATCTGAAGCTTTACCACTCTCACCCTTGGGAGAAGTTGGCATGCGCTCATACGAGCGCATGCCATCCTTCAAGCTAGGCGCGCCACCATCGCGGCTCTGGCGGATAAACAGTGACTGGTCGTGGAACTGACGCATGTCTGCATCCAGGTAGTTCATATCACAGCCGACAGTGTTAAGGATTGCCTCATCGTCTTCCTCAGAAAGCTGTTCGTGACTGTACTTCCTGGCCACAACATCAGCTTCACCATCGCCGTCGCATCCTGGAGACTTCTCCGATACTCGCTCGTCGAGTTTCTTGGCTGAGTCGTTGTGCTGATACTCATGGTCGATCAAGTCTTCCACTTTTGAACGCAGCAGCTGTTGGTCGTG
Source organism: Phytophthora idaei (assembly GCA_016880985.1). Classification (NCBI taxonomy): domain Eukaryota; phylum Oomycota; class Peronosporomycetes; order Peronosporales; family Peronosporaceae; genus Phytophthora; species Phytophthora idaei. The sequence goes on from QOKR01000985.1 coordinate 9,658, forward strand.
GTCAATGAGATCTTCCTCAACTACCTCGGTATTCTTAGGCGCAACGAGTTCCACAGCCTGTGTGTTAGTAGAAAAGGAAGGCGCCAACTGCGAGCCTGCCGACGAGTTCGCGGTCGATGGACGCTCTAGTACCTGGCGTGTTGCAGTATGGGCAGACGGCGACGGAGGCGGCAGCGCCGGAGTTTCCGCAAACTCGTGGGCCTTTGTCTCCTCAGCATCATCGTCGCTTGGCCTACGACGCGGAGCATTGATCAAAATGTTAAGTTTGGCACTGACACCACGCTCCTCTTCATCGTCCGAGGCACCCATGGAGGTCTCCGAGTCTTCATCAGTGTCGTGAATATACGCTGCTTTCATGCCGTTTTCAATCGAAGCGACGGAGTTTTGCACACCTGCTGGCGGCATACTGGGCACCATACGGTCCACAGTCTCTTCATGCTGCTTCTGCTCAGCAATTGATGGAACCACAGCACGCTTCGGAGGGTCATCATACGTGTCAATATCAATGGAACTCGCAGAAGAATCCGAGCTTGTGGACTCACGGCGCTGTTCGATCTCGCGTTCGCGTTGACGCAAAAGTTCGCGCTCACGTCCACCATCTCTAGGAGCAGTTGGCGGCATGGCAGCCATGCTCATACTGTTGAGTTCAATCGGAATAGCCGACGCCGAAGTTGTCAGCGCACTCATGTCCAGTGGAGGCGGCGCATTAGGATCGTCCAGCGTCGAATTGTACGGCCCAAAGTCAGGAGGAATCACCGCGTGGTCGTCTAACGTCGCACCATACGCGCCGAAGTCGCTGGGCGGGGCCTGGTACATTGGAGGCGCATCAAAGTCGTGCTTGTCGCGACTCGCCTGCTGCAGAGCAGACATGTACGCGTCAGGCATACGGTGGTCGATGCTGGAGCGAGTCATGTAGTTGCCTTGGCGCTGTAGTTGCTCTAGTCGTTCGCGGCTGCTCAACTCTTGCAGGCGACTGAAGTTGCTCATATTGCGGCCACCCGTTGCTGTTCCTAGCAGCATATCACTGCTATTACTGCGTGGAATTCCATTCGGAGGACGTCGTGCGGCTCCAGTGGCTGGACGATCAAAAATCGAGGCAGGAGACGGGACTGGTGGCGGTCCTGGCATCTGCAACGTGTAGCGTCCTTCCCCTCTCGCAATCGGGTCATCCAGCGACAAGCTCTGGCTTGGTCGGAAGTCGGACGGCCGCATGCGCTGGCTTCCACGGTGGTCACGCGAACGACTGTAATCCTGCTGTTGCTGCTGGTATCGCTGCGATCTCCTGTACAGATCTGCATCGGGTTCTCCACGTGAGCGATGACGCGACGTCGAAGGTGGCAAATCGGCACCAAAACCAGGAATCGGCGACGTGCTGGACATGCGTCGCGAGGGTTTCTCACGTCTCATCGACTGCAAGAAAATCTTGGGCGCTTCCTCCTCTCTGCGTGCTTGGTGTCCCACTCGCGACGCCCGTCGTTCATCGTCGTGATAGCCCAAGAAACTCATCGACATGGTGGAGGAATGCGGCGGTTCTACCAGCGCCGACGTGGGCTTGGGGGCGTTCGTAATCACCTGGAAACAATGCATACAGATGCGCAGTTTGCGCACCTCGTCTCCGCCATTGGTAGCCGCAAAGTTGCGGTTCTCAATGGGGAACTCCTTGCTACACGCAGCACAGACAACTTCTCCACACTTTCTGCAGTTCAGTTTCCTCAATAGCAAGAGCGAGAACGAGTCCTGACACACGGCACATCTGGCTCTGTACTTCCTGGGTACCAGTTCCAGATCACTCAGGTATCTCTGCTCATTGAGACGTTTGCTTCTCAACATGTTTCTCACCTGCGCGACGAACAACACTCTCATTCTCAACAGACTGGCGGGTACGGGCGTGTGTTCCTTCAAGTTCAGTTGCACCAGGTGAATCACATCCACATGTCCCGGTCGCTCCTCACTCTCCACCACGACAAAGCCGGAATGATACAAACTGCCACGTACGAGCCCGAATTCCCTCTTCAGATCGTCACAGCCTGGTAGTTTGATCGAGTGTTGACCCAAAACCCACCCTTTGCGGCCTCTGGCATCGATAAACTTGTCCTGACACTCCAAGTAGCAAAAATCGCGATGTGGCAAACCATGTGGCATTTGCACAACCATCCACTTGGCAGTCACTTGGTGCAATGGCTTCTCCTTCGTCCTAGGGGCTAGTGTATGCAACACGACGCCGTCATAGAACCACTCTCTGTGGGCTCTGGCGAACTCCTTCATTTGCCGAGTTGAGCCTAATTGGAAGAGTGACGCCACCTCCTTCACTGTACCCGGTACACTGGTCACGCCACACATACTGGCGGCTGTGAGCGCCGCGCCTGTGGCTGTGGAACGCGGAGATCCCGCGTATATCTGGACGCCGTTGTTCTTCTCCACGTGGCGCCAGGCGATGGGCCCGCCGGCGCTGCGCGCGCGCTCCACGAGCTCCTGTGCCGCCTCGCACGATTTGCGCACAAGGTAGGCACGCTCACGCGACGAGAGCAGCGGAGGCTCGAAGTAGTTCTCGCGCAGAGGCGTCCATACGCGCGAAGAGCTCAGAGACTCGTTGCTGGACGTGGAGGCCGCGGGCCCCGCCACCCGCGACGACGAGAGGCCCCGAGCCATGAAACAGGAGTGATGGTCTCTTGTCTTCGCGACGTCGTTTTCGAGAGTGAGGAAGGTGAGGCGGTAACCGCGTGGACTGACTCCTATCCGTTCGGTTAGAAATGGGTCATAGAAAGGGATGACGACAACGTTGTATGGGAACAATGGGTAGAGACGGGAATGAGACGCCTTAAGCCGGACAGAGCGATGATAAACGATGATTTTCACCGAAAGCAATGGGTGGCAAAAAGGAGTAGGTAAACGTTGAGAACGTAGCTTGCCACAAGTGCATCTGCACTTGGGTTTTACTGTAAAGATGAAACGAAGTGCAATGTTGCCATTCATGTTGAGAATGTGCCTGGAAAACGTCATGTTCATGGCTGTCAGTGTTGGCTGGCTGGCTGGCATCGCTGCCAGCCGTTTTTGCTTCGAGCAGCCTGGTGAATGAGAGTTGTGGCAGTTAGTAACTCGGAAAAGTCCTGAGGAAAAGTTTGAGTGAGCTCCATACTTTGGCAAACGGAGCAATTACGTTTCTCTCTTTGCGCCATGGGAGTCATGGTCACCCTGCCGTGCGTTCATGGTCCCACTTGGCAGCACCACGGTGTGACGACGACTCATAGTGTCGCTTCAATTGGACACTGTCCAACTGGCGACGTCGGAAGTCAACGAAAACTTCTCGTGTAGTCGCATTGTAAGGGCCCATTCCGTGCACTGCGTGCGGATCGCGCAGCTCTCTCTTTTCCTTCTCCAAATGCCGCGCAGCTCCACCTCGGTCCGACTGCATACGCTGCCTGTCCTCTCCATCGTTTATTTCGAGCTGCTGCGCTCGCTCGTCGTCAATGCACCGGGTGGTACAGTACTGTAACTTGTTGTCGTGCACTTGCACCCTTGTGCGTCCGTACGACCAGACGTGCGCCGCAGTGCGCGTCCTTAACTCGTTCGCAGTATCCCCTCCCGCTGATCCTGCTTGTCAGGTCGTTGCACGAAGCTTCGAGCACTAATACATGTAAACTCTCCTGGGCCATTTCGCTGCGTGGACGACGAAGCTTAACAATGCCCCAGGCAAAATTCCGATTAAAATGCCCGCACAACGTCACTTCACCATCTTGCCAGTTTTCACGGCGATCGACTGCAGGCGAAGTAAATCGCCTGCATACCGGTAACATAGCGTTTATCACACTTCAAGATACTTGGGCCCATGCCAAAAAAAATCACGGAAAGCAAACTGAGGAGTTAGCTCATAACAACGCCAGCCATTTGAATCTGTTTCAGGTACAGTATCCGCCTTCGCACATGACTAATGCGGCATGCGTTGGTGGTGCGGGTTCGGCAACCCGGCCGTCGTCAAGCACGAGCACGCGGTTGGCGCACAGAATCGTAGCCAGTCGATGAGCAATGATGACTTCACGGTCGCTGTACGGATCAGCGTTGCAGTTGTCGCGTGGTCGATCGTAGCGATAGTAGCGTTGTCGAAAAACAAAACGATGCGCGAGCAAAGCTGTACATGTACTGCGCACAGCATCCGCCTCTCACTCAAGGACGCTAAAGATTTCGCCGTTCTTTTCGTCGACTGTCATCAGCTTGAGCTACTGCTGTTACTCAAACCAACTTGGCGAAGAGATCCCTTAGGTATTCGTTACTGAAATTGTATAAAGGATACTCCATTTAACCGCTCCAGCAGTGCTGCCAACAATACTTCGGACTGACTTTGACGATTTGGCTCAGGACTATCGATCGGGAAAAAAACGCCGGTGGATCCTGACACGCACCATAGTAAGATTGGATCGCTTCGAAGCCTTGCAATCGGCATGTTTCTCGCTTTTATGCTCTACTGCGTGGTGGACGTTTCGATGGTATTGTTTTGGTGGAAGCGGTCCAGATATCCCCCTTCCTCCATGAGATCGAAGAAGTGGCCTTTACCCTTCTGGACAAGCTCAGCAGGACTGGCGAGCTCCTTCACGCGGCCGTCATCCATCATTAAAATGCGGTCCGAATCAAGGATCGTGTCTAGCCGATGCGCAATTGTGAGCACAGTGGAGTCCCTGAAAACCTCGCGAATTACTCGCTGCAAAGCTTGGTCCGTAGCGTGATCAACTGCAGCGGTAGCTTCATCGAATACCACGATACGCGACTTGCGGAGTAGTGAACAAACCATACACAGCATCTGCCGCTCGCCCACACTGAAGTTCTCACCATTCTCTTCGACAAGAACATCGAGTTTGCCGTCTTCCGCTTCAATACGGGAGCCAAGCCCGACCTCCCGCAGACAAGTCCAAAGCTCGTCGTCACTAAAGTCGCCAAACGGATCCAAGTAGTTGCGTAGGGTGCCTTTGAACAGCACAGGGTTTTGTGGGATGATGGAGAGCTTCTCACGCAGCGTCGTCAGACCAATGGTACTGACGTCAACACCGTCGATATAGATGGAACCAGCGGCCAACTCGTTGATTCGGAAGAGAGCCATGGTCAGGCTGGACTTGCCGGCACCAGTTCGGCCAACGATGCCAAGTTTCTCGCTGCCGTAGACGGAAAAGCTCAGGTCACGTAGGACCAGCTGGCCCTGGTCCTTGTATCGGAAGCTCACGTGGTTAAACTTAATCGATCCAGCTGGTGGCCAGGTTTCTGGGTGTTGCGTGCTGGGTGGATCGAGTGGCAAACGTGACGGTGCTTCCTGGATAATATCCGCGTATTCTTGCAGTCTCTCCGGGCTCACCATCATAGGCTCAACTTGAGAGAGTGCCTGCACTAACCTCTCTAGGTTTTGGGACACTTTCAGAGCGTACGAGAAGGCGAGACCAATCACAGGAGCTCCCAGTTCGTGACGAAGCAGCACTAGCGATGTAGTGACCACCAGAACCAACAAACTGCCGACAAATTGAATGTGCAGCGAGAACCACTGGGAAACACATAATTGCCCGAACCAAATCTTGTTGTTCTCGTCCAGTTTCGCGCTGTGTGTGGCCTCGAAGCGGTCCACGTGACTGCGGCCGTAAGCACGAATTACCGCACCACCATCCACAGTCTCAGATAGATGGTTCAGCACGGGGGCTTGTGTTGTCTTGGACAGTCGTTGCAGCTCCCGAGCTGGGCGAATGTAGAATGATCCAATGCGATAGTAGAGGTAAGCCACCGGCAAAAGAAGGAGCCCCTTCCAGCGGATCACAATCGCAGCGGTGACAGCACTGCATCCTACAGAGAAAATCGTCGACGACATTCGACTGAACAACGGTGGGATGTTAGAGTCCACGACGGACACGTCGCTGCCATAGCGTGTGAGAATACGGCCGATTGGGTTGGCATCGAAGAAGCGCATCGGTGCGTGCATGAGAGCTTTGGTCATCGCGTCGAACATCCGTCGAGCTGCACGTAACCCATAAACCGCAGTCATAAACATACGCACGAAGACCATCAGCGCTGAAGCGAGACCAAGTGCAGTGTAGATACTAAGCCGGTACGACGTCGATCGGTCACCGTTGACGCCGTCACTTGACCATGCACCCAGCCAGAAATCACTCGAAATCTGCAACGCCTGCCAGCATGCAGAGGTCATCAAGAAAAGAAATACGATCGGGAAACCACCTACTGCGCGGTAATACGCGCTGAATACGTGGTTGCTCACATGTCCCTCCACTCGCTCCTCTTCATCCACAAGCTTCCCCAGTTTTTCCAGTTCAGTAGTGTCAACGGAGGACAGAGTCCTAAGTTTTGCCTCTGTACTTGGTGTGCAAGGTGAAATCAACGCCATCTCGTTGTCACACTCGTTCGTTTCATCTGCCAGATCGAGGAAATTGCTACGATCACTGTCATCGCCAGTCCGGGCTCCTCTGGCAATAAGTAAATCAGTCTCGACAGGGCCACCCTCGTTCTTAGATCGGCAGGTGACGGCTCCGTACGGCTGGGCAGCGAAAGGCGACATCAACGGCATCTCCGTCTCGATTGGATTGTCCACGTGGTGTGTTTCTACAAGCGCTCCCAAGTCATCGATAGTTACAGCTCGAGAAATGTGCGGTGACTCAATAATCTCGGGGTTATGGGTCACGAGGATGATGGTCTTGTTCTTGAGAAGCCCCAACATGCACTTCTGGAATATCTCGTTCTGCACAATTGCGTCCACAGCCGACAATGGTGAGTCCAGCAGATACACGCTTGCGTCACTGTAGCAAGCGTGAGCCAAGGCAATTCGCGCCTTCTGACCTCCTGACAAATTAATTCCACGTTCACCAATTTCGGTCGAATCTCCTGCAGGTAGCGACGCCAGATCCGCCGTCAACGCACAAGCATCCAACACTTTCTCGTACTTCTTGCGGTCGTAGAGAAGACCGAACAAGATGTTGTCTCGGACAGTCATGTTCTGGATCCATGGCTGTTGAGAGCAGTACGCCACACTTCCACCCACAAACACTGTTCCTTTGCGTTTCTCCATTTCTCCAAGCAAAGCAGAGCACAAGGAAGATTTACCACAACCAACTGGGCCTT
>QOKR01000986.1:0-16753 GCA_016880985.1 Phytophthora idaei
CTGCTGGACGAGCTTTTCGGCGTATCAAGAGCCTGGTACGCCGTGTCCGACCGACTGTGCGGCAACTCGTTCGACACAGGTGAGGCCTGCACATGGTGTATGGGAGATCGGTTCTTGAAGCCGACATTGGTCCCGACGGCGATTGTCGACGCCACGATGGATGTCGGTATCGGAGGCCAGCAGTTGCTCGACAGCGATGGAGTGTGCTGAGGGCGGGATCGGGGAAAACCTTATATCGGAATCAGCGAGCTGCCAATATGAACTAAGAACTTGGGTTTTGAATTGAGATAGAAAGGGTTGAAGTATTCGATGTGTCCCGAACTCAAACGTTTCCCTCAGGAAAAAAATAGTCAGAAAAAATAGTTACCATACGGCATTGTGGAGAAAATAACACGATTTGAAGCGTGAAGCTATCGAAAACAATAAAAAAAAAACCAGTGGCTTAGTCCAAACCCATCGATCACGTGTCGGTAACACCCCATTCGCGTTTCAGAATTTCCATTCGCTTGTATTCTTACTCATTTCGCAAAACTTCATCTAGGAGCTAGATATTCAACGGGACACAGTCCACCATTAATGATTTACTGTCTCCCCCCTATATCTGGCTCGACCAATGCGTGCCGCAGAGGGACCACGGGATTACGGACGGGGCAGTGGGGCAATCGCAGCAAGAAAAAAGTGTCCGTTGAAAACAGAACCTGCGCGCTCGCATTGTTGCCTAAGTGGTGTAAAGCGTTTATCGGAGTCCAACCTTCGCTCATGTAAGAAGTCCTGTATACCAGTTAAAGTACCCACCACCGCCGCCCTACCGAATCCTACGGAATCCAAACTTCGCACACGTGAGAAGTCCTGTGTCCCGGCCGAGAAGACCGCTGCCCCATCCCTACCAAATCAAGCTACAACATCAAAATCTGGCCTTCTATTTTCTATAGTTGACGATTTGAAAAACAATCTGCATTTTTTTATAGAGTACGGTGGTGCGGTCAATTGTCGGGATTTCGCTGGGATGATACTTGGGGACCTGAAGAAATGTTGCTGGAAGATGGGTTTACGGAAGCGTGTGACGTAGTGGATGCGTGGAAGGTCTCGACAATCTCTAAAAAATATATTGTGCAAAAAAACATGGTCACGCCCACCATAATGGAGCTTCACCAGAAGGCCTGTGTGCATAATTTGCCCTTGGGATAGCAGCCGAGTTGATTGGTAATGTTGGTTGGCACGCTATGGCGAGAGAGCACCATTTTATGAAAGAATGCAAGTCGTTTCTCCTAATGGTGTTACGTATGGGGAACTGCGGTGCTCCATAAAGTTTGTCAACAGCAAGAGCAGCAAACAGATAAGCACGCGAATTCTTGATTAAAAAAACATTTTTGTGTGTGGAGTGAGTGGCAAACACGCATTTTCGCGATTGTGCGAAAGTCCGCTTATGGATGGCGTACACATTTGCGCTAGCTACAGTTCGCTTCGTGTGAGTCATTGCTTTGTTATCCGAGTTGTGAATGGAGTTTAGTTTATTTACGACGATGATATTTATGGCATGAGTGTGACCTTTCGTGGATATGTGGAATTTCGTTTGTTAGTCGTGTAGAGCTCCACCGAGCGTGATAATCGCTGGGTGTGATGATAATTCATTCGTGCGGCTCATTCACCGATTTTTTAAATGATGGACTTTGTTCAAGTCACCCAGAAAAAATCTAATGTCGTACTGCCGCTCAGAAATGACAAGATGTGATGCAACTTAGTACGACTGGCGAGTTTTTCGCTCGGGTTGGGAGAGTCTGAAAAGACTAGATCTGCACAATAGAAGAATATTCTGAACCAAACCGCCTGTCTTGAGGCGAACGGGAAGGCTGTATTCGAGTTTGATAAGTTTGTTGAAAGTTTCTGCTGGATTGTTTGTTTTCGCAAATCCAAATGGGGAGTGAAAGCACTGCTAGTTGCAGTATCGGGATATAATCCATTTCTCGTGGAAGTAGTTTGCAAACCGTTCTAGAGAAACCACAATCATTCCATATGCACTGAGTTTCAGGGTTTCATACTCCGTCCGATCCCGCGTGTCTTACATCTCACAGATGTATACGCTAAGTGGACTGGATAGTCATCTAACCCTGCCAATTTGTCCGTCACATCCTTGATCACATGGAACCAACACATTATGTATACAAAATCCATGGTTGATGCAAATACTCTGTTGAATCCATTGTATTGACCATCTTCCGCATCTGCCATGAAATACTTGATACGTAATTGACGTCCTACAACCCGAAAAAACTGCCCAGCAATGGCGAACATTGCTACCGCATATTGAGTTTCAGTCCGTTGTGAGACTATGAACAGAGCCACTGGGAAAAACGCCCGATATATCACAGACAAAGAGAGGGAACTCAACTGTGTTAAGCTTGAAGGTTATATCCATATGACATACGAAATTTTCTGGGTCCCGGTCGAGTTGACGAAGCATGAACTCTGTCGAAAAAGCTAAAATATAAGGATCTTCATCTCTTCTTTCCCCAAAAATTGGATCTGCGTCTCATTGAGTCTGTATCCAAACGTAAATGCAGTTATGTCATCCAGGCTGTCGCTGTATTGGGCCTCTCTTCCCAAATACACAACGTCATCCTGGAAATCTGTTTTCCGTAGAATTCTTTTCTTATGATTGTACACGAAATTCTGAATCGTTTGCAGCTTGGGAACATTGTCTAGGTTGATGGAAAATCGATCAATTAAAGAATTCAGAATTCAACTTGGAGCCATTGACGAACATCATATTTTATCACTTGCGGAGGGCCGACTTGAGTTGCGTGCTGACCATGCTCGTAAAAGTCGTGGACATTCGTTTGGAGACAACTTAGGACCTTTAAACAGCATGTGCAAGCCATACCAGGTGCAGCGCATGTGGGTACCAAACCTTGTACCTCATCTGATGACTGGCATAGTTTGATGTGCAAACCGAACAGCGTTTCTTCGTGTTAGCGAACGACTTGACTGAGTGTAGCGAGTCCAGCTTTTCGTCTGCAGCGTTCCCCTTGGACACGATCAACTCGCTGCCAGGCGCAAGAAAATGGCATGACCAATAGTGCTTGTCAGCGGTTCTCTAAGACGAGTGCACCACTTCTTTACGCGATTGCGGTGGTTTTCAGGAATGTCACGATGGCATGGAGATCCACTAATTCTATTCAATAGCTATATATATATCCAGATGGTGTTTATACCAGGCGTTATGGTTCTTCGACCCCTTCAGGTTAAATATACATCCCATAGTTCAAAACGTATGCATTCGTTCGTTGAGAAATGGGTTCAGTTCAGGTACTATAGTTGGTTTAAAAGTCATGATCCTTGGTTCAGAGCTAATACCTTCTCGTGGTATCGGCGCTGATGCTGCTGGTGAGTGTTGCAGGGTTGTGTGGAGTGTCCCGAGTCCGGGTGGGTCATCGAGACGCCAGAGGGTGGTCGGGTGCTGGGTGCAAGCTCCCTTGACCCTAAGGTGTTAGCGACTGCGACTGTCCTGGACATGGGTACGCCTGGCGTGCCCACATGATGTGAGACCTGAACAGGCAGAGTGAAGATGCGCCGGCCTCTTTGATGACCCGAGGCCGGGCGTGCGAGCTCGTGTAACGCCAGGAGAGGAGACGTGTGCCTCGGTCTGACCTGTGTGCTGCGATTGCGGCGAGGCAACGTACAGGACGGACGACACGACCTAACGTGGAACCCGAGCGAGCTGCAGAAGTGGACGGAGTGTCATGGAACGGGACGGAAGGCACACTGAAGGTGCCTGGTGAGTGTTTTCGAAGGCGTGTCATGGTTAGGAAGCGTGTGCGGTTGCATGCCGACACATGTGAGTTGTATTTCAGTCGTTAATCTTCCCTGAAGCTAGCAAGACGAAGAAACTATTAACAAGAAGGAATTGTATTTTTCTCTTTTGTTATTATCTTTCTTAGCAACCCACTACCACCTCGACACACGGGCCCGCGCTCCCAAAAGACCCCGTAGCAACCCGACCCTAACCGGCTTTCGGCGGAGGTGCGCGACAGGAGCGTGGTGTGTTTGTTTATCCACATGTACAGTAAAAGCTGTCACTTCCGGTATCGACCATATCCTAGGATTTGAAATGTATTCATGCAGAGTTTTTACATGCTTATCCGAGAAGAACGGATAATAATGTCTTCTATCCCTATGCTGCCTTCGTAGCTGGAAACACTAGGCTCCTTGCTTCTCCCATCTACACCATTGAACACAATTCCAGTGTGACGAAAGCAATTCTCTATAGTAGACGTACCTTGAAGCTCCGCCCAGATCTCCTTGCTCCAATGCATTGCTTGTAGCTGGGCAAGCTTGTAGATCACTTTCTCGATTGACCCCGCGCGCTTGATCATGTCGTATACCCACCGAAGTTGCTTTCTCCGGTACGCTTGCTTGAACGACGGGATTATGCCAGCATCCACCGGCTGTAAAATGCGGTAGTGTTACGCGGTAGAAATTCAACCCGGACATTAGTGCAGACGACATCACCAAGCTTATGAGATGACGCGTTGTCTACTAGCAGCAGAATATGGCGTCCTGAAGCACGCATGTCTCGATCCAAATTCAGTAGCCACTCGCTGAAAATGACCACCGTCATCCAAGCATTCTGGTTTGACCTGTACAAAAATCCAAGTTGAGCCGCCGTACGCTTCTTGAAGCAGTAAGACTGCTTTGTGTGGCCTAAAATTAAAGCCGGCAGTAAGTCCAAGCCATCGGCATTAGCCGTAAGCGCAAGGGTGATCCGTGTCTTGTTCTTTTTCACAGCGCGCGTTCCTTTGGTGCAAATAGAGCGTACCGGCGCCATCACATAGCACATACCCGTATTATCCATGTTGTAAATGTTGTGGGGGCGTAGAGGTCGGTTATGTCTTGGAGCTGTTGACGGCAGAGCCGAACTGCACCAGGATCAACTGAAGCGGATTCTCCCGGTCGGGTTCGATTCCGGAGGCCGTGTCTCCGCTCGAATGCGGTAAGCCACCCGTCTGAGAAAGACAGCTCCCACGCGTCGCACAGCTCCTTCTGTAGATCCCGCGCCTTCATTCGAATCAGTTAGCGTGACACACATACGTTCTTAGCCTCAACCTGCTGTATCCACCCCCACAGTCGGATCTCCAGAGCCCGAGACGTCACCTCTAGTGGCTTCCGCCGCTTGCTGTCGCCGTAGGCTTTACTCATGATGGTTGGAGCCATTAGCAAGATGTCGGAGACGGTCGTTTGAGCCGGTGCCCGCCGTAGCTTGTAGGTGTTCTTTGCCCATGCTGCAAGCTCCAGCTGCGTCATGTTCGGTGAGTCCGCAGCCTTTTCGATCACCCCCCACTTCTGCTGGATCTTCATCCAGCCTCCCCATGATGCGACGCGTGTGGAGGGATACTCCAATTCGGTTGTGACGACCAATGTGGCCACTTCGTAGATTGTGCGCTGGTCGGTGGAGATGACTGGTTCCCGCCCAAATCGAACTGCAGTACCTTCATAAACAGATTGTATCATATGACGCAGGGTATTAAATAAAACTAGTACCAGAACAGAGAGCATTTACTGAAGTGCATTTAGCAAAATCTGCAAAGTAAGTTCGGCGAACGTATCCATATCGATTTGAGCAAGGTATGAATAATAAAAGGATTCTGACCCCTACATCTGGATACAAAATCTAGAGAATTGTGAATTCTTTCCTATCTGCATGTCAACGATCCACTGTCGAGTTGAGATGGCTTACCTTATCGAAGCGAGTACTTAAGCAGTCTGCTTCAACCTGTTGTCGCCTCGATTGCCGGCAGCCGACGTCGCCCACGTGGCGGGCGGGGTGGGCTGTGACCATATGTTTCTCAAAAGTAGGTGGAAATTTGGCTTCGTCGGGTAACGCGATCAAGTGCTTACATTTCGTGTTTGTATGGTGTATCCATTTTGGTGGTGCGCTCCCTCCGTGAATTGTCAAGGGCTGTGGTTGGGTCGTCAAAAACGTCAGCAGCTCTCTCCCCTCTGCGTGCGCCATGTTGGACGCCACCTCACTTCCGCATTCGCTCCAGACCATCACTCTGTTCTTCTCCCTCGCCAACTAACATGCGCGCCGCCCTGCAGCTCTCCCGTCACCTGCGCTCGCCCGCCACACGCGTCTTGCGCTCCCATTCCACAGTCGCAGCGCCAGCGTCGCTTGCCGCTTCCTGGGACCGCCCATTCCCCTCCATCCTGGTGCGGTTCCCCTCTTATCTCCTTACGAACACTACATATACTAACCAAAGTGATGGTCACTTCACTTCTTAATTACTAGGTGTCCGCCGACGGCGTCTCGGCCCAGGGTTCGTTCGCGGAGGCTCAGGCCAACTATCTTCAGCCGGACATGCAGGTGGTCAAGGAGCTGGATGCGCTGCTACACGAGAAGAAAATGGGTATTGTTGCCCACTTTTACATGGACCCAGAGCTACAGGGCATCCTGTCGTCGCTCTCGTGGCCGCACACGTTCATCGCCGACTCTCTGGCTATGGGCGAGGCAGCGGCTAAGATGGCCAAGAAGGGAATCCAGTCGGTGGCCGTGTTGGGCGTCGACTTCATGTCCGAGAGTGTGCGCGCCAACTTGGACTCGAACAGCTTCGAGCACATCCCAGTGTACCGCCTGGCCGAGCAAAAGATCGGTTGCAGTCTGGCCGAGTCGGCCGAGAAGCAGGCTTACCTCGCCTACCTGACGAAGGCCGCCAAGACGCCCAACAGCTTGCACATTGTGTACATCAACACGTCGCTGCGTAGCAAGGCCTTCGCCCACGATCTTGTCCCCACGATCACATGCACGTCCTCGAACGTGGTGCAGACCGTGCTGCAGGCGTTCGCGCAGGTGCCGGACATCAACGTCTGGTACGGACCCGACACGTACATGGGGGAGAACCTGCAGCAGATGTTCGAACACATCGCGCAGCTCCCGGACGAGAAGATCCGTCAGATTCACCCCCAGCACAACCGCAAGACTATTGCTGACCTGCTGACGCGCTTCGACTACTTTAAGGAGGGTAACTGCGTTGTGCACCACATGTTCGGTGACAAGGTGACCCAGCGCGTGCGTGACGAGTACAGTCACGCTTACCACACGGCACACTTTGAAGTGCCTGGCGAGATGTTCACACTCGCGATGGAGGCGCAGAACAAGGGCCGCGGTGTTGTTGGTTCGACGTCTAACATCCTGAACTTCATCAAGGCGAAGACGGCCGATGCTGTTAAGAACCAGACGGGAGAGAAATTGAGCTTTGTGCTGGGCACGGAGGCCGGCATGATCACGGCCATCGTGCGTGGTGTGCAGGAGACGCTGAACGCACAGCAGGGAGGTGTCAAGCCGGAGGTGGAAATCATCTTCCCAGTGTCGGCGGATGCTGTCGCTACGGAAGGCGAGGAGTTGGTGCCCGGTGTTGCTGGTGGGGAGGGATGCTCGACTGCTGGCGGCTGCGCTACGTGCCCGTTCATGAAGATGAACGACATCGACGCTCTGTTCTGTGTGGTGGAAGGCGTGTCTGCGAACGCCAATGGCTCCGACCCGCTGGCGAACTTCTACCCGCAAAAGTACAGTGAACTTATTCATGGCAAGACTGTCACGGACGTCGGTGTGAAGCCTATTCTGCACATGAAGGCGTTGATGGAAGGACAGAAGTTGTCTGACGCGTTGGTGCAGGACATTCAAACTCGGACACCAGGTGCCGGCTGCCCCGATTCAAAGTAAGCGTAGTTCAGCATTCTAAGGTGTCTCGATGAAATTTGTTTAGCTTACTGTGTCTGGAAGTTGCAGTCTGGAAAATGAATAATCTAAGAGCGTCGATAGCCTCCATGCAATAAACTCTGACATCAGGTCGCCTACACATGGGGATGCTGACTCATCGAATTCCATTTGGAGGTGGTACCTACTTTAATGTTGCAAGCTGACATAGATTCTGCTGAACTCACGGTGCCCAACGCCTGCGTGACTGACTGTGAATCTCATTACTGGCCAAATCATTACGGGCGACGTGCCGCTCGGGTTTGGCAAGTGGAATTGGCAAAATGCACCATATTAACGCAGTCGATGACAAGTGTTTTGCTATCGTGAAATTTGTTCTGCCCCCCACCCCCTCCACCCCACTATAATATTTTCTTTCCGATGTCAATGACCGCATGCTGCCATCTCCAACTCACTCCATCGCCATTTACTGCATGTAATCTTAGCGCACTTCGTAACTATCGGACCATGTGAATACATCATGCAACAGCAGAAGTAAACCTCGCTATACAGGTTCAATGGTATACATGGTACACGTATTAGATGAGCTGGAGGATGAAATTCATCTCGAATGCACACGTTGTGACTGTGCGGAACTTCCCCAGCGGAAGCAATCTGGTAAATTACCAGTGGTACAACGGTACAATACTGTATTACGACAATACCGTAGACCGTAGCAATCCATGCTTCGACATAACCACCAGTTCTTTCGGGCAAGTCAGACCCCTCGCCAAAATTATTATTAATAATAGAAGTACAACACAGATCCTGCCCACCAAATTATTAGCTGAGAAACTTAAAAAAAATTCTACCAAAATTGGTTGTACCTTCCGGCATCCACCAACTCTGCTCCTTCATTTGTACTGATATCCCAAGACTTAATAACGGACGCGCCCTATTAGTGTCCGGACTCTATTTTATAGTGACGAAGCTAAACTCCTGGAAGGACTGTATTTGGGAAGGGGGCTCTATTAGGTGCAAACTATTCATCTAGCAAGTTAACATCATTCAGTGCGTCATCTAAAACCGAAAGGTTGAACAGGTCCTCCTCGTCCGAGCTCTCTTTCGAATCTCCGACCATTTCTCGCGGAACTTGGCACTGTAAACGTCGTGTTTAGCGATGAACCATTCCGATGGGTTCTGGGCAAAACCTGCCGCCTCCACGCTGAGCATTATCGTGGATTCTTCCGTGTCGCGCCACGCGCGGAGGACCCAACCACAAACCGTGTCGACGCTTGACATACGAGAGTTACCGAAGCGAGTGTACTCGACTTTGTCCGATTGTTTCGAGGCGTTGATCTCCAGATAGAGCAGGTCTTTAAAGCTTTTATAGATCCCAATATCCCCCGCCTGCAAGTACGGCGTCAGCCCACCCGGCACCACACACATCGCAATGTTTCTAGCTGAGCACTTAGCTTTCACTGCCTTCGAAATATGCGCTCTCATGCTGTCCCACACTAAGCATTTGCCTTCGCCGTGCACCACAAAAGGAACGCCAGGTCGATCCACTTCTTGAGCAGTTCACTGTCCACCCAGGCACGTGGTTGGTGGGCCACATATAGCGGTCCAGATCGTTTCTCAAAAGTGGGTGCATCTTTCCCCTACCAGACCAAAAGTGGGGGTAGCTTCCTACCGGTGGCACTAACAGCAAGTACCACCGTAATTCGCATTGAGGCGAAACCAGTGGAGCGAACGACGACATGCCGAGCCCCCGTGAAATCCAATGTGCTAGCTCGAGCGTCTTCAAAGTAAACAGCCGTCTCGTCCATGAGAACGGTCTTCTCCAAGTCGATAGTAGGTACTTGCTCGCGTAGAAACGACATATAGCATGCAGCACGGTTCACCAGGACATCGTCATCGAGGACCGTTAAGTTAGTCCGACGACGCAGCGAAATCTCAAAGCGGTGCATAAGGTTCGAGACCCAGTGGTCCGATGCCGCAAATGGTGGCGGTGACTGCAGCTCAGCGGCTTCGCTAGCATTAAAGGGTGAGCGCCATACTCGCCAACCAGCTGCGCGTCACCTTCTCCTTTTTTGTGCGCTTGGTCACAAACTCCTCGTAGAGAAGCTCCTCCAGCGTCTCAGACAGCGGCTTGGACCGCCGCCAGCAACGCGAGCCTGATGAGGAGCAGCAGCCTTGATCTTCTCCCGCAGTCGCCACCACCGACGCACAGCACCACCATCGACACTCCACCCAGCTGCCCGAAAATGGGCGACAGCCCGCATTGGTTTGCCCTCGCCCACTGATTCGATCCAATGGAATACCTCCTGCTTGCGCCCGATACTCACTGGTTGCCGCGTTTGCTTCATTCTCAGAATGGCAATAGGAGGATCGGTGAGCTCGCAGCAGGAGAACGACTGGACAGAGGCTCGTGTTGCACTATGCGTCGCTGTATTCGGGTGGGGCTTTTATTTTTTAGTGACAGGCTCAGTACCCCCAGGGGACAGTATTCGGGAGGGGGCTTTTATTCGGGCGCGTCCGTTAGCTGTCAAATCTCGTCTCTATTAGCCTTTTTTTAACCCTACTTTGCTGAATTTGTTGTATTGCAAAGAAATACTTAAGTAGAAAGTATCAAAAGCTCATATCTAACAGCCTTCTTGCCTTGATTTGCGGTCAGAATCACCTGACTACCTTCCTCACCATCGTCGCGCTCAGTGATTCCGTCGAGATCTTGCGGCACCCACAGCAAAACGTCGTTGACAATATTTCCCAGTATGCCACGACAGACACGATCTCCATATCAATAAACACACCTTTTAACATTGCTTTTTTGTTTCGTCAATGTGTTCCCGTGTTGATGTGATTCGCAAGGATGAGCTTGTGCTGGGCGTCAGCTCTGCTTCTGCATGAAAATGATGTATTATTCGTAGCACTAAGCTCAGAATGCGAGGTTTACGGCTTGCTTGGGACACTCAAAGCGTACAGCCAGAAATGGCAGTTGTGGTCTGTGTGCCATTTTGAAAGTTAATGGTGCTGCTGTACTTATTTTTTTTTACGAATGTCTTGCACCGAGATGTATAATATTAAACATGTACAGGTACTTCGTGTTTCTCTCAACTTACTCTCTTCAAGCCCGATCCAATTGTGTAATCCAAGCTGCAAGGTTCAATCCAACACGGAATAATGTGTCGAGGCGAAGTCTATTAGTTTTTTTAATGGTTAAAGCCAGTATTATAGAAAATATTATTAATAAATGGTTAACGTTTTTGGTCTTGCTCGGTCCAATAGAAGGAAAAAAACTTGAAATAGACAATAAAACACAAATGTTGAGTTGAGTCTGGGCAGGCAATGACGTCTGACGACCACTATTGAATGGCTGCAGGTGCTGCCGTATCCATATCGATGTCCGCACTTCTTATTAGAAAGCATCAAGTTGTTACAGTGTATTAACAACCAGTGTTCTCGCCGTTGCCGCTGGATTGGTCTCACTGAGCAAGTGCCATGAATGAGAGGGAGAGGCGGGTATAGTACCACAAAGTTTGTGGCACAAACAATACTAACTGTAAACTGAAAGCATACGTAGCATCACGTTGACCAGGGCACTCAGCAACTTTTCCGCAGTGCTCTCGATTATGGCATTGATATTTATCGGGAGGCTTCACTCAGCATAAATAATGGCATTGGGCAGCTAGTGCTGAGCCATACATAATGACATCTACAAGGAGCAAACAATAAATAAGAGCATAATGTAGACCAAACCAGCATCATGTTAATGGCCTCATTGACAGTCTGTGCTGTCCATTATTCACCGTTTTGGCGCAGGAATAGCACCATTTCCAGCGTGATCGACAGCAAACTGTGACGCTCTTGCCCGTTAGTCGTCCGGGCGACGCTAAAACACCTTTCAACAAAGTTAGAGGTGGGCGGAATGCTGCTAAGCAATAATGATAAGAGGATTTTTTCATTAATTATGGGAGATGATTCTTTAATCAAATAAATTATCAATAACATTCAGGAAGTCAACAAAATAAATATATTTATGATTTCATAAGAAATTATTGAAAATACCATGCCATAATCGGGAGCCCTGCTTTTCCGTGAAAAAGGATTCAGGATTCAGCGATACGTGTAAGTATCGGTAACTTACTTACCGGCACTTGTATTTTGCACTTATATCTCCACCGGTGAATCACAGGCGGTGACTGTGTTGAACACGGCCTTCAGCAGATAGAGTTGAGCCAAGGAATTCCTTTTCAGAGATCATGGGATGCTCAGCGTTGACAAAAGCAGCCGAGCCACCTTACCTCAAATTGGAACACAACATGGTACAGCCAACCCGTGCTGGGGTTGGCTACATGTATGTCAATGACATTGCCATGCTCATGCATCGGCCCCATCGCAGGATATATGTACCCCGTACACTCTATAATACGGCAATACATGTAGACTCTACGCCGTAGACGGTAGAGGTAGGTGGGGTTCTCGTTCGCTCCTTCTGACTGTACGGTATATTTAAATAAAATATGAAAGTCTACGACAATACATTACCGGTACAGTAATCTGCCTCAATAAAGAACACCTGACCCGTATACAATTTGCTAGGTAAATGCGACATTACAGGTAACGATTTTATGTGACTAGCGATTGATCATAAAGTAGACCGCATAATATGCTGAAGGTTATAAATTTTGTCGTATTCTTTATTGAGGCAGATTACTGTACTGCATTCCTATTTAGCTGCAAGCTATTAGACACTTTGGCGTTCTTGTCAGAACATATGTGCATGGTTCAGTTTGCTGCTTGATGCAGCTGTAGCGAAACAATAGCGATCTTGCTGAGACTGTGCACTTCAGCCAAGGCCACCTGCTGAAGCAGCAGCAGCCTATTCTCCAACAAGTGTTATCCAGCAAGACAACGCTTCAATTTGGCCCTCAACGAAGGTTTTTGGTATTGCCTTTGCCAAATTGGCAAAGACCTTCGTTGAGGGCCGCATCCCGTGATTGCCGAAGCTCAACAAGAACAAGTTTCGCTGCATTTGATTCTGCTTGGTAGAGGAGCGTGCTTTTCGCTGTTAGCATATCTTGTATGCACCAATTGTCCAGCTGGAACCGAGGCAGACCTGGTCTGGTCTCAACAATACAAGAGTCTATCGGATCTCATAATCCAGCTGGAAGCATGCTGCAAGATGCAAGATGCTTCACAAACAGCAAAAGGAGATTAACCGCCAGCTCATCCTTTACACCGCTGGTCTGTGCAGTCTGTGCCACCAACGCTGCGTCGGGCGCTCTCTGATCGCTCCGGTTGTCCCAAAATATGAAGCCACGCGCCTCCCAGTGGGAGATCGTTTTCACAATTCAATTTGCCTTCGCCGAAGCACGTCGACCACCACCGCTTCTCCGATCAAGATGCAGACTCCGAGTGCTCTTCGTCTTGTGGCCCTCGCCGCGCTGGCTGCCATGACCACCTACGCTCAGCAGGTTGGTGACAACAAGGCCGAGACCCATCCGCCGCTCACGACTCAGACCTGTACCAAGAGTGGATGCACTGATGAGGACACGTCCATTGTGTTGGACGCCAACTGGCGCTGGCTGTACAAGACGGGCACGTCGACGAACTGCTACACCGGAAACAAGTGGGACACGAGCATCTGCTCGGACCCCAAGACGTGCACCTCCAGCTGTGCCCTTGACGGTGCCGACTACACCGGCACGTACGGCATCAATGCCGAGGGCGATAGCGTGAGCCTCAAACTGGTCACCAAGGGCCCGTACAGCACCAATGTGGGCTCGCGCTTGTACGTCATGGAATCCGACGAAAAGTACAAGGTCTACAAGCTACTGAACCAGGAGTTCACCTTCGACGTGGACATCTCGAACGTCGACTGCGGTCTGAACAGTGCTCTGTACTTCGTGGACATGGAGGCCGACGGTGGCATGAAGCGTTTCCCCACCAACAAGGCTGGTGCCAAGTACGGCACGGGCTACTGTGATGCGCAGTGTCCTCAGGACCTGAAGTTTATCAGCGGTGAGGCCAACATCGTCAACTGGACCCCGAGCAAGACGGACCCTAACGCCGGCACGGGCAAGTACGGCTCGTGCTGTGCTGAGATGGATATCTGGGAGTCCAACAGTGTCAGTAACGCGTACACGACGCACCCTTGCACGACGAAGATTGGTGGTTCTCACCGATGCTCCACCGCCAAGGAGTGCGGCGTCGCTAAGAGCCGCTACAACGGTGTGTGTGACAAGGACGGCTGCGACTTCAACCCGTACCGTATGGGCAACAAGACGTTCTTCGGTCCCGGTTCGGAATTCGCCATTGACACGACCAAGAAGATGACGGTGGTGACCCGTTTCATCACGGACGATAACACGGCGACGGGCACATTGGTTGACGTCCAGCGCTTCTACGTCCAGGACGGTGTGACCCACGAGATGCCCCGCTCGACCTTCCCGGCCGTCAAGACCATGAAGTCCCTGACGGACACTCAATGCTCTGCTGCCAAGAAGCTCTTCGGTGACAAGGACGACCACAAGGCCAAGGGTGGACTCGCACAGATGGGCGAGGCCATGAAGAGCGGTATGGTATTGACCATGAGTCTGTGGACGGACCACGCTGCTCAGGTCCTGTGGCTTGACTCGGACTACCCGGTGACTGCTGATCCTAAGAAGCCTGGTGTCTCGCGTGGTACGTGTGCCAAGACGTCTGGTGTCCCCAAGGAGGTCATTGCCGAACAGGCTGAGGCTACTGTTGCCTTTAGTAACATCCGCGTCGGTGACATCGGCTCGACGGTGAAGGGCGTGGGTACCAGCAAGACGACGACCACCAAGAAGACCATCACCACCCCGGCTACTGAGACCGCCAACGAGGCTGACCCGGAGGTTGGTGCCGACGCAGACCCGGAGGAGGTTGGAGCCGACGCCGACACTGAGACAGCTCCTAGTACGTCGACCAGCTCGTGCAAACGCCGACCCTAGATGTCAGTAACCTGATCAGGGAAACAATTTTGTGCGTACTGTGTCGACCGAGGAGCTAAAGCAGCCTGCAAGGTTGCGATAAACCCTTAATGGAAATGTTGTTTGTAAAGTTCTACCTTTGGTTTTACTTTCGGGTTGCCCGTTTGCTTGGATAAAAAATAATTTTACAATGTTTTTGTAGCAATTGATTGAATCGCCCTGCAAGAAGTCCCGACCTGTGCTATATCATACCAGAAAGTCATACATCACATCACATAGTTTCTGCATCTTTTTATCGGCAACATGGACCAAGAACAGGAAGAAGCTGCTCGTACGAGCGCTCGATCGCGCAAGTCCCCGCCCAAGTCCCCGCCCCAATCAAGAGTGAGGACGTTGCCTTACCAGCAGCGACGGAGATCACCAGCGCATCAAGCTCCAGCGTTGAGCGGCAGGTCGCGAGCTGCTCCGTCAAGCGTATCACGTGTTCATCGATCTCCATCTCCACCTGTTCCGCGTCGAGCACCTCCTCCACCATCTTCGACTGCAGAGTCTTCACTTGGGCCTGCGCAACAATTCCAGTTGGTCGTCCAGCCAATCGTAAAATCTACGGTTGCGCAGAGAGATAGCTCTGGTGAGACGCTGGACAACTTTGTTGCGAACGGAAGCACATTTCAGGACATCATCAGCAAACTATGGGAGAAATTCAATGGTTGGATCAAGGCGCAAGCCGTCAAGAGAAACGGCGAATGGACCGCCGTAACTCCTTCTATGGCGGAATGGAGGAAGGTCATGAAGTTCAAAAGAAAACGCCACATCGTCGACGACACGCAGCAGTCAGAAAAGTCCTCGAATTCGTGGCTCGCGTCAGTACACGGCGAGCCGATCACGCTTCTCATTTATGAGTACAGTGTGTCTATCATCAGAGATCAAGATCTCAGTTCGTTCAAGGAGGCGTGTGTAATTCGTCCGGAACTAACTGACCGAGCTGACGCAGCAGCCGAGGATTCTCTTCTCGAGGTGGTTGCTAAACTACAAAAGCAATGGGAATCCAGCTTCAAAGCTGAAGCTGTAGTGTGGCGCATGTGGGCTAACCACATACTGCGAAACCACAACCAGTCTACGTTGGGCCAAGCCATTTCGGACCCCCCTCCTGACCATATCACACGCCTGCTGCGAGCACCAGAGTCCCCATTGTCGATGCTTTCACGCTCAGCGCACTTGGCGCTCGATTGCGTGGATTCGTCGATGGAAGACTACCGCAAACTTCGACAGCACTATGATGCCTTTGGTCGGCTATTAGACGATCACATGCGCAGCTTGTTGTCACGTAAACGAACTATCGACGCGTTTATTCAAGACCTGCCTCAACTACGCGACAACTTGGACGACTTCGAGCGTGGACTATAGGATAGCGCATTCATTTACTTTCTCTGGATCATGAGTATTATCTAAGCAATTGAGAATTTTACAACAATTTTTCATTAAGGAGGCAAACTCAAATTTGCAACCAGGCTTTGGATACAGCACGGCACGCAACATTTCACTTACATCTAGTGGCGGCGAGTGCGAGTCTTACATGAGCTGGTCGCGGTGCTGGGAGCCGACGTCAGCGAGGCCGGAGCGGTGGACGTCGTAGAGTCGGTGTCGTCTTCAGCGTCCGAATCGGCGTCAGCATCGACCTCCGACACCGAGTCAGTCTCACCATCAGCCTCGTTGGCTTCAGAAGACGACGGTGAAGTAGTGGTGCTCATAGTCGAAGTACTGGTAGACGTCGAAGCATCCGACGATGTGGTCGAGGTCGACGGGGAAGTCGTCGTAGTGGACGTACTAGTAGACGACGAAGAGCCCGAAGACGTAGTGGTTGCGGACAGAGGTCCGAAAATAAAATATAAAATTGAACTGGTTTTCTAAAATAATACGTGATTGCAATAATAATAATTGCACAATTTGCTTTAAATTGTTAGGGTCAGAACAGTGTAGTGGGAACGACCCTACCAATCCACTACGCGAGGGTTCGAATCCCACACCTGTTGAGAAGCTGGTGGCTATCACTAGGACTTATGTTCCTGGCTAGGGTCCCCCGCCAATCCAAATGAGCCGGCGACGG